>APFE031270583.1:35055-119962 GCA_000404065.3 Pinus taeda | reverse complement strand
AAGGAATTATGCAACAGATCAGGAGCATACAAAGAGACTTTTTATGGGGCAGAGGAGAAGAGAAAAAGAAATGGGCTTTAGTTTCCTGGGACAAGATCATGGTGGCTTGGGGCTTCATGATCCTAAAACCATAAGCAGAGTTTCGGGAGCTAAACTCTGGTGGAGGTGGATTAAGGAATCGACAACTCCTTGGGCTAAGCTTTGGAAACAAAAATATGCCACGCATTGGTAGGTGAAGGATCACATTAGAATGTCAGGGCATATTAAGGGCTCCCACATTTGGAACCTTGCCTGGGAAAATAAAGGTATTGTTCAACAACATAGTTTCTGGGAAATTCGAGCTGGGAACCTAGCTTGATTTTGGGAGGACAATTGGCAATAGGAACCCAACTTGTATAAGGATTAATTAGTAGCTCTCAAGAATTACATAGGCAATAAAGGTCTACTTATGGTTAAAGACTTCTGGGACCAGGATAGGAACAATGGAAAATGGAGATCTTGGAAGGATCTAGGCTACAGTGAAGAGAGTCCTCTGAAGGCCCAGGCAGACTCTCTTACCCAGGATCTAGAACATAGGAGGATTCTGGTATCCTCCTTGCCTGACCAACTAAGATGGGGAAAGAACACCGAAGGAAACTTTAACCTCAAAGAAGCTAAACAGGTAGTAACAAGATTCAACTATCTAAACCCTGATCAAGTTTGGAAGAATCTTTGGCAGAGCCCCCACTGGATGAAAATAAAATTATTTATTTGGCTAGTTCGTCAAAGAAAAATCTTAACTTGGGAGAATCTCCTGAAAAAAGGCTTCACTGGACCATCTAAATGCTACCTTTGTGGCTCACAAGAGGAGACGATGGATCACCTTCTCAACATCTGCCCTTTTACCTCCACCGTGTCAGATTGGGTGGCCTTAGTCTTTAGGTACACTGATAGGGTGTTCTTTTAAGGAACAACACTGAGGCAAGCAAAAAATAATTGCAGTCTAGGTGCTTTTGTTTAAACTTGTAGCGTCGATGCATAATATTTGTGTAAATGCACCCATGCGTTAGAGATATAAAAGGACCGATGTTGTTAAATTTAATAATGCACTAGGGTTAGAAATAATATTTTGTAGGACCGAGGTGTTATTTCTATAGCATTGGTGCATTAAGAATTACAATGCAACAGAGTGCTAATTGCAAACAATACTGGTGCTTGAAGAACTAAACGCCCTAGTGTTGTCATTTTCCAAAAAGGCACCAATCATGCAAAAAGATGTCGTCGCAGTGCTTTTATATAACATAACGCATTGGTGTGTTTTTATGTTATGGACGTACCCGCTTTTTGTATGAGGTTTTCTCTTTTTTGGAAACATCGACTTCTGACAACACAATTATTGTAATGTTTTAAATCCATTATTTATCGAAAAATCGACATATATCTTATAATAGTATTGATATAAATTAAATTTGATTTGTGCATTTGTATATGATGTTTGGATTAATTTGTTATATTATCAGATTTCACATCTTTTCATTATAATATTTAATCATCCATATATTTAATCAGTGGCGTAATATTCACAACAATAATGGATAACACAATAGAATAAATTATAATGTATTTTATTATATATCAATAAGAGGCTCTTTGTCATACAAAATGAGATTGTTATTGGTAACCCCTTGTCTTTCAATTGGGACACTGTGTCCATTACATTAAACAAAATGTCTAATTTTTATAGACAATTATTTCAAAAAATACAACAGGTTGCATTGATATCCAAATAGATCATCATTCTTCGTTGGAACTATTATCAGTGCTCGAGCTACTTCCATGAGTAGGGTTATTTGGAGGAATGTTTTGTTGATTACATCAATTATTTTCGTCTTCTTGATCTTGATCCATCTGGAAATATAAAAATAAAGTGTAATGAGCGTATCTACATTGATGAGAATAATGGAAATTGAAATAAATAATATACATCAATGTAAATCGAATTAACAATGTACCATAGCAAGAAGTGACTCATAAACTATGTGCATGGTTTCAAAACAAAGTCTCATGCCTTGTTGCAATAAGTCTTTTGTTGGCGTAGTTCCATACTTTGTTTCCTGCATGTTTTAAACCCCATTATAAAATTTTCTTTTGTTCTATTAATTATAAACTCATAGAATTAAAACAACATAGATATTTACAAATTCCACAATTAATTTTTGATATGCTAACATATACTCACAACTCATATTTAACCTAATTTCAACCAATTCTTCCAATTTCTCTTCTTTGTATGTCAACACCTATTTGAAGACATTCAAATATTAATTTTCAAGTATTTTCTTACAGAAAAGAAAACAAAATGGAACTCATTCAACACATAAAACATGATGACAAGGAAGAAAATGGTTGGTAACAAAGTTTCTGAGTAATTGTTAGTATTTCTGTATAACAACTCAAGGTTTCATTTTTTTATATGTATAAAGTCAACCATGATTACATACATTTGAAGCATGTTGTCATTGAGATGGCTCCTCCTGTGATGCAATTATGTCCCATTTCTTTGACCATTTCCTTGTACTATTTTTTGGACATTCCTATTCTCATGTTTCACATGTCATCTCATTGATCATTTGGGATTTTCATAATCTTCCTGAAAAAGTAATAAACTATTTTTATATTGATATATGAAAACTATCTATAACAAAAATGATATTAATAAATGAACGGTTTGTAGTAATATATACATATAATTCTAAAAACTCATTTTAATTAGGAATATTACGTTTTAATTTATTTTTTGTTGTTGTTGTTGTTGTATGTTTTTTCTATCGCAAGTATGACATGCCTCATTGACCATTGTTATGGAAACGCTTTCTGTAGTTTAGATATAATTTGGTTCTTAGAATTATTGGATTGATTTTTTCATTGTAAGTGGAAAGTACGTCTATATGTGTGTTCCACTAGATCCCTCATAGTTCTGTAAAAATCCCCCCCCCTCTCATTAACCTCGAGCGCCACTGTAGATGAGCTAAGGACCAATTCATCATGATTTACAAGTTCTATAATTCTACTTTTATGAGAACAACATTGATATTTTCCTTCATTGTTTCTCCCTATAAAACATTAAATATATATAAATTAATAGATTGTTTGAAACATATTATATAATATTCTTAAGTATATTATTAATGAAAATTAAAAAAAAAATCAAATTGAATAATATTTTTTTGTTCACTTGATTCACCCTTCCGCATTTTTTCTATCAAATTTTTACGCTCTTCTGCACTTAGATTAGAAATAATCTTATTGGTCTTCTTCATTTTGTGGCTCTGCGTGATACACACTAACCAATACATATTAGTTAAACTTACATATAGTTCAAACATATTAATTTTGTAAAAGATTTACGAAGAACTTGTCTTCTTTGTTTTTTTTTTATGTGCTATCATTGTGTTGATTAGTGTTTTCATTACTTGACACTTTCTTAGACATTTGTTACCAATATACATCCTATACCATTCAATACAGAAACCATTAAATATATTTTATACATAAATCAAATAATTTTCAGCCAAAAAGTGCTCTAGTAACCGATGCATTTATTTGAATAAATGCACCAGACGTTTAATTGTTTGACACTGTCACTAAAAATTATTATTTTTAAACAATTTTAAATTATGATGGTGCGATTTGTAACGATAAACGCACTGCAATGACTTAACAATGCTATTTGGTAGAGGCACGTTGGTGTGTTATATTACACCGGAAGCAATGATGAACAAACTAAACAAAATCGACAATGTCACAATATATTGGTGCATTGTATTAAACAGGGTGCATCAGTGCATTATATTACATAAGACACACTGCGAAACACATATCCAGTTTTTGTTAAAATGGACAGAGCCGACAAAGTTTGGATCTAATTCAATAAGTGATCCCCTTAATTTACATGACAAATGCCATATATATAGTAAGTACACAAACCCATTAAATCTAAAATGCCTAGAATGAAAAACCCTAATTCTGAAGTGGTAGAGGAAGTTAAACCCAAAGGTGAAATTTTGTAGGCTTAAGGTAAGTATTGAATTCAATTTTGTTTTTTGAATTTTAATTAAATTTAAATAGGAATAGAGATCGTAAAAAATTTTACTAGTAAAATAAATAGTAAATTTTTATTTTATGATTATTATTATTATTTATTTTATTTTATTTTATTTTATTTTTATTTATTTATGTATTTTATCTTTTTTGAATTCGGAATAAATCTAACAGAAATTTGTAAAAAAATTAAACAGTGAAATTTAAAAATTTTGTTATCTAGGGTTTTGAGTGAATCACCATACCTTTCAAATTCTGATCTTCCTACTGTTCCAAAATATTTTTCTACTTCACAATGCTCCCAAAATGTCTCTGTTGCAAATGATCTCTCTTTCAATTAAACTCTAACAGAAATTGTAAAAAAATTATTGGTAAAATAAACAATAAAACTTAAAAGTTTTACTATGTAGAGTTTTGAGTAAATCACCATACATTTCAGCTTCTAATATTATGAATAATTATGTTGTTGCAAAGTATTTTACTGATGCACAGTGCTCCTGATATATCTCTATTCTAGGGAAAATTTTAGGGGCTAATATTCGTAGGTGGGCTAATTTTCTATGTTTTTTTTTCCAAAAACAGGATTTGTCAATTTCCATTTTTCCTAAAACTGTTTCGCCCAAATTTTATATTATAAAATTATTTTACTTTATAAATACCAATTTTTTATAGAAACTATATACAATCATTAGAAATTTGAATATTTTTACAAGCATATCACTAAAAATTTTATAGTTTGCATGTTAGTGACTAGTAAGATTCGCCAAGGTTTCTAAACTTTAAGATAAATTTATGTCCTTAAAATTTTCCCTCCTCTCTTCCAAATAACTCCCTTAAAATTTTGGGGGAAATAATGAAATAGTGAATAAATTTTACTATTTAAAAGACTTTATGAAATTGAATTTCGAAAAAACAATTGCTAATTGATTCTGAATTTTCAAAGAAGAAAAAAAAATACGTTTGTTTTGTTTTGTTTTTTTTTTCCACTTATCTGAACATTAGTGCATTTGATAGTAAAGAGCATTGGTGTGTATATAAGAAAAGCACACCAACATTATTGGGGCACCAAATTTTTTCAACTCACCGACATGATACAATTTTTATTTTTTTTCAAAATCCTGAAATAGTGCAACTAATTTTTTTAATGGAACGGTGCGGCTTGTATTTAAATGCATCAGTATTGTAATTGTTATAAGAGAACCAAGACGATTAAACTCATTTTTTTCTAAATTCTGAAAATAGGTGCATACTGGTGTTGTTTTTATTTAAACGCATCAGTGTGTTTTTGTACAAGAGCACTGATATGATAACATTTTTTATATTTTCGGAATGCCAGAAACCGATGCGAGCATTATTTGAATGCCACGATGTTGTTATGATTCAAATGCATCTGTGCGATTTGTTATGATAAGCACATTGATATAGCTATCTAAAATTGTATTTTCACATAAAATGATGTATTAATCTTAAATTATCCTTTAGAACACATCCACATGAATTACAACAGTTTATAGTACACATTTTCCATTTAAAGTCGCTTTATTCTTGAAAAATAGTTTGGAAACCATATTGAAATTCATATTTTGGTCGAAATTAATTTTAGATATGTACACAAAATTTTATTTATGTTTTCTCAAATGTAGGGACAAAATCTCAATAATATCAAATGGTCAATTCTTCAAATTCCATCTCATTCCATATTGTTGATCAAAGGTCTTCGTAGATTTCTCCCTTTCCATCTCTAGTAAGTTCAAATTTTATATATATTTCGATTACCTAATTGATTTATTTTTTTTAATCCATGTCAATTTCAATAAAAATGGATCTAAATTTGTAGGATCCTAATTCAGAATTGAGTTCAAATGCAGAAAATATTCCTCCATTTCAAAAACGACGGAAGCTCTTATCAGGAGTAGCATATCAGAAACAATTGGTAGATGAAAATGGGCAACCTCTTCACCCTTTCAATTGGAACATGGCATCTTCCAATCATAATCCTGGATCAATGATGATAATAATTTTTTGGTAAAATGTAATTAAAAAAAACCAATTGTATTGATGTGCTTAATAATATCATTGATATTGTACTAATGATATTCAATGTTTTTTGAAATTAGGATTCTAGTGATGATGAGCAACCCACCTACCATCTTCTGGTGCATGCCACTACAATGTCAACTTGAGAGGAGTTTGCATTAAGAGCAAGACTTAGAGAGGAAGCATACAAAGAATGGTTGAATCAATCACCTATTCAATTCCCACTACGTCCAAATTCACCAATTATGAATGACTACAACAATAAGAGTTTTTCATCACAAATTGGCAATGGAGGCAATCAAATAGAAGTTGGTATGAATGATTACTTACGTGGTATAACTTCCATGGAGGAAATATTGTTAATGCATTCCAAAACGATGAGATAGGGGATGTTGCTCATATCACTCATACCTTATTCGAAAGGCTAAATCTACTTCCGCCACTCCTCTCTTTGGACCTGGCGGCAAATAAAATTCTACTCAATCGGGGACAATGATGTTGTTGTACAACTTGAAAGTAAATTTTGGCATGTCGATTGCCTGTTTCTCAACAATATTGAGGTAATTCACATGCATAATCAATCAAGTCCCTTATATTTTGAGAAATATTGTCATACAATCAACATTAAAAATGGTCAATTTTACGAACATTAAAAATTGACATTGTACAATTATATTTCCCACCAACTGGAGGTTGTTTAAAAGATAAGGTGCTTCCAAGTGATAATATATTACCTAGTAGTTTTGAAGAGGAAAATATTTTGTTGAAAATGTTGGGTGTTGAGTACATATCATAGCATGCATGCCTAAATGATTGTATTCTATATAGAGGAGAATATGTAGACAAAGAGATATGTTTGAAATGTGGGCATGAAAAGTACCATAATTAAAAAAATGGGTAAATCACATGGTCCTCCTCATAAGATATTGAGGCACATGCCTATAATCCCAAGGATTCAAAGACTCTTTCGTTACAAATAATTCTCTATGTTGCAGGGATGTCATGATCCACACAAAAGTGATTCAAGAGTTATATGAATCCCAACAGATTCAATAGCCATGAAGCATATAGAGGATACATTGCATGAAAAATTCATGGATGAAGTACGAAGTCTATGACTTAGCGTAACCATGAATGGCGTCAACCCATATTCCATCCAAAACAACAACTATTATGCTTGGCTTGTAGTAGTGATTAATAAAATATACCCCCATGGTTTTCCGTGAATAATGAACATCTTATGTTGGCTCTCATAGTCCCTGGTACAATACAAGTGAAGAATATGGATGTCTATTTACAACCACTAGTAGATGAATTGGAGGAATTATAAGAAGGGAAACATGTGTACGATGTATCAAGACCCATCACAACATACAGGAGTTTTACATTGTGTGGCATATGTGCTTACACCATATATGATTATCTAGGCTTAGGAGTTTTCTCTAGTAAATTACATTTTTATTGATTTGTTTATATACGTAAAAATATTGTTTCACATATTAATTTAATTTGTTGTAATTGTTTTGATCTTCACAGTCGCTAATGTCTTTGCCTATATACAATAATTTTGTAGGTCTTGTAACAAAAGGTATCATGGATGTAAGTGTTGTGGACCTTCTTTGAAGGCTAGGTGGTTTAACCACTGACAAAAGACAGTGTATGACTGCCCCAAGGTATTCCTCCCAGAAGAATACCCTTACAAAAGTGAAACATACACTTTCAGTGGTAAACTAGAGAGAACCCAAAGACCTACAATAATGACACCAACTGAATGGCTTAGAGTATATGAGAGAGATAAGGAGAAGGAGTTTGCAGAAATGTTCGATTCAAATGGGGAACCTATGTTTAATGATCCAGAATTCTTTGAAACCTATGTTGAGAAATTTCCCATTGGGATGAAAAAGAAATCTATATTTTATGAGCTCCCATATTGGGAGCATCTTAATATTTACCACTTACTAGATCCCATGCATATATTTAAAAATGTTTCATCTTCTTTACGGAAGCACATATCATCTAAAGAAAGTGACATATTAGTTGTTAGGAGAGAACTTATTTCTTCAAAAACTAAAAAGAAAAATTGGCCAAGACAAGAAACTAGAGGAGAGGCTGGTCCCTCTTGGTCTTTCAAAGAAGGTGATGTCTGATATATTTTAAAGAAATATTATATTTCTTTGGCAAAGGAAGATATAGTAAGTGTGAGGGTGCCTTCTTTATATGGGTCTTCACTACAATGTTGCTTCACTGTGCAAGATTGTTGTTGGGGTTGAAATCACATGACCATTTGAACCTACTAAGAGTACATATGTTAAAAACATGATTTTATTATTTTTATTTTATTTTTATGGAATGGGATATTTTATAATTAATTTTTGTATAATGTTCTATTTACTGTGCAGTGTCATTATCCTCTGCTCATGCATGGGCGTGTGAATCGTGACATCCCCTGAGACCTACGATGTGCCATATCTAAATCAAATGCATTTGTACATTAGATCAAATCAAAGGAGATTCATATGGCTAGCATTCCATGGTGGTGTCAAGAGATAACTGATATTGTTTGTATGCTTGAGAAGGAACTGCCAACGAGTTTCATGGACTTGTAGGTTCATCTTCTAATTCACCTAGTAGTTGAGGTTGAATTAGTTGGGGTGGTTTCTTTTCATTGGATGTTTTTCTTAGAGAGGTACATGAAGAATTTGAAAGGTTTTGTTTGACAAAGGGAAAAACTTGAGGGGTCTATGGCAGGGGGGTATATATCGTATGAGTCTTTCTATTATGCTAGTGAATACATCAAGCAAATTGACAACACACCAGGTGTGGCGATTTGGGACAATGAAAGGGATGAAGACAAAAGAGAAGGGGATCTTCTTGAAAAAATGGAAAGAGGCACATGACAAAGAGCAAGTGACTTATCATTTGAAAATTTTCTATACAGTAACTATTCACACTGAACTTCATATTAGCGCATATTTTGATCTCATACGTACTATATATGTTGGTTTGATTTCACCAGTGAATTCAAAAATTAAAACCCTCAACAAATTCACTCTTTATAATATGGAAGCAACACAGCCGTGGATCACATTGTACAAACAAAAGAGAAGGAAATGGGATAGTGATAGGAAAGAATTCAAATGGATGAATGGTAGAAGTGTGCCTTATCCTGATCATTTAAAAGAAAGTATGCCAATGACATGCCCTAATAGTTGGGTTGTTGATCAAGTCAAGAGAGAAATACGATGCATCTGGTCATTACCCACGCGCTGAAGAGGATGCACTAAACATAGGGATTGTGTGCAGCAACTCAGTCATTATAATCTCTTTCTATACATTTTTAACTTCATACTACACCTTTGAATTGTAATATATATATATATATATATATATATATATATATATATATATATTATATATATATATATATATATATATATATATATATATTCGGGTTATTAGACACATGACACTATGATCATTTCAGCTTTTTATAGGTGCATTTGTTCCCATCTATGTGGGAATATGAGCATCATTTTCGCATGGAGGATGTCAATGATGGATGCATGACACAAGACTATCGAGTGGAAGTCGAGTTCGACCTTAGTTGTGCTAGCCACCACAATCAAAACCTAATGTAGGGGATGTTAGGTTATGTTGGAAAAATAAAAGAGATCATTCAAGGGATTTCTCTTCGTTCCAATGTGTTATATTTAGGTGCAAGTTGTGGGAAACCTTTGATTGGAATAATGTAAAAGGAAAATCGTGATAGTGGGTTGATATCTATCAACTCTCGAAAGATGTGACATGAAGCTAGCTAGCCTTATGTTTTCCAAAAACACTGCAACTAGGTATTTTTTTACCCAAATGTGTTGGATAGGGATTGGTGGTTCGTATTAAGAAATGACCCTAGATCAGAACATATTTTTGAGAACAACAATGTTATCATGCAAAATGAGGAAGATAATCAAGGTGATGATAATGGAGTGTGATATGTGTTATTTCATCATTTATACTATTGTTGAATGTTTTTGTTTTCTTTATTTTTCTAATTATATGGTTTTTTTATTCATCTTGTTAGAATTTTATATAATTGGTAAAATTCACAAACGTTTTAAAACATTTTTTTACAGTAGAAACATTTTTACACTTAAAACTAAGTATTTCCAATTGTGTACAATATCTATGATAATAATGATTAAAGGTCACAATCCTTCTCAAATAGGAAAATGGGAAGAATATAACCAAAATGAGAAAATAATGAATTTAGAAACAACATTGAAAAATTAGTATCGATTTATATACTTATTAGTTTATTAATTAGTTCACATGTTTTTTCTTCTTGTTTAGTTCAAAATCAATATAAATCATGTAGTGATACATCTATGAGGACTTTAACAATGAGAAAATTGTGTATTAATATGTAAGATTAAATTTTTGACATGAGAGATAAAGTCATGTTTACTATATTTGAATCACAGTTTTTGCAACATTATGTAAACTAAAATGAGGTCTTATGCATGTATAAAATGTTGATTACATCTTTTTATGGACCATAAGAGAAACAAATGAGCTTACATGGATGCATGAGAGGGTTCTTTTTTCATGGATAATGGAACAATTTTGACTTTTCTTTTCAATGGTAATTATGATTAAAAGTTTAATTAATAAATATTTTATGGCTAAGAACTAAATGATAAATATTGTGATGGTGATTAAGAGGCATTTGTTTGAGTTTCAAATAGACTTGGTGATGCATTTTTCTTTTCTATTTAGATTATGTAAAACAAATAAGTATTTTTATGTATTTATAAGTAAATTATTTGAAGTAGACATGCCTTTATCATTGTGAACATGATGTAATATTAGCTAGGAGAAATGTGAAAACATGAATTTTAGTTACTATCTTGTGATAAGTATGTTGAAAAAATAATATTTCTTGAGTTGTTCATTAAGAAATAATCAAATTTATTATTCATCAAAAGTTTAAATCTAATATAGTATGTTTTTTTGTATTATTTAAAAGACATTTATTATTAAAAACAATTAAATTTAATCCCGTACAATAGAAAATAAAGAACCAAAATAGCACCAAAATGTTATATCTTTATTACTAGAAAAAAGTTTAATTGCCTCTTTAAGGGAGAACTTCAAATCCCCAACTACAAGTAACTTCACAAGCCTTATTTTATATTTCTTGATCCTCATCTGTGTAGAGAGAAATTTCTAATTTAAATTTGTAAGAGTTGCCATAAATATTAAATTTAAATTGCCTAAAAATCTCATAACTTTAGTAATAATTTATTTATTTATTTAATTTTTTAATTATAATTTTTAAATTATATTAAATAAAAATTAATTATAAAAACTTTTGACTTAATTTTTAAAATTTAACAATAGAATAAATTTATAAACCAAATTTTGAATTGTTTAAATTGAATTTTTGAATAATTTATATTATTAATATTTTATATTAAAAATTGAATGAGTTACACATTTTCATCTTATTAAGAACTAACTAAAAACCTTTAAAAAAAATTTCCTTGTGAATATTAAAATATTTTACTAATTAAGTTAGAATGAATAGGAATGAACTATCTAAGCAATAGAAAAATATTTATTGTAATTTTACAATCATAGTTTCAACCATACTAAACTTTGTAATTTATAAAAATATCTTTTCATTTTATTTTTAAGTTGTTTTGCATGCAATTTCATATATATAAGTTTGATATAAGTTTACCAATACATATTCTATAAAAAATATTAATTAATAAATTAAACATCATGATGATAAATATCTAACAAACATAAACATAATCTAAGATACGCATTCAAATTCACAGTCATCATCTAATTATATACACATCTAGCACATATAAATGCCATTAGAGAGCACACAAATAATAATCTAAGAGGGCACCATCATCGTGATCACATCTAACAAAACACAAACATTGTAATCTAATATTATCACCACACACATCCTCAAATTAATATACATCTCATGTCAAATAACTGCTATCACATACACATCTATAATCTGCAAGCACATTAAATGAACATGTCTAACATTACAATATACACATCAACACCAACATATAATTTAAGTACATAAACATAAAAAAATGTAATATATATATATACACACACACACACACACACACACACACACACATAAACAAGTCAAATAGTTGTAATCAAATATCTAATATAACAGACATAATAGTGTCATCCTGGTTTGCAACAGAACATGGTGGATGGTCAACTATTGCCTCAATGTCTATCGAAATATGAGCTGGAGGAGAAGGTGGGTCGTCTGCAACAAAAGATGATGGATGGTCGACTACTACCTCAACATCTGTCAAACTTTCAGGTGGAGGAAGAGGTGGTTGGTCTGTAGTAGAAGATGATGGATGGTTAACTACTGCCTCAATGTCTGTTGAACGTTGAGGTGGAGGAGGAGGTGGTTGGTCTGCTATTTCAAGAGAAACATAAGGCACATCCTCTAGCCCTGGCATCTCATCATCAGGCGATTGAGGAGGAGGTGTACTACCAGAAGCATCACTGACACCATGATGATGATCTGACGGGAAAGTACTACTAGAAGCATCATGATCACCACCCTCATCATCATGATCATGATCACCAACCTAATTTGACGTATTTTCTACTGCATGCTTTGCATCCCTCATCGTTGTCAATACCCTACTAGTTCTGACAATATGACGCATAAGAGACATCATCTTGCACAGATAGTCCCTATAGAGATCCACGAACCTATGATTTGCGATGATGTCTCGGGACCTCGTAGGGAGGACTCCCTCCTCAACCAAAAGTTTGGCCAATCTGTCGTAGTAGCCCATCTGAAATCTTAGACCATCCCTATGGGCCCAAATTCCCATGTCCCCCTGGGGATGTGCTCGTCCTCTTGGGCCTCACCCATCTCCTCATCTCCTCCATTTGGAGGGGGAAGAGGTCTGTCCCCATTGAATGTGTCGATGTCTACAAAATATATAGTACACAATAATAATTAGACAATTTCATTAAACAAATTAATAAAACAAGTTAAAGAACGTACTAGAATAAATGTTATTCTAATTAATTAAAACAATAAAATGAAACAAGATTAATTTAAAGAAAACATTAATATTGCCTCTATCATATGGAGGCTCAACCTGTGTGAGGAGGATGTTGGGACATTGTCTCCAATCAAACCCCACATACGTAAATGACCAGAAGATAAATGCATGGTCAAACTCACTAGCAAGTACCGCTAGTGTTTGGGTGGAAATCCTGACTAGATACTTCGATAGACCCCTCTTGGGCATCATCTCACACCACATGCGCATCCAAACCTGAATCATTGGCCTCGAAGGGCGATGGTCAAATGTAGGCCTCATCTCTAGAAACCTCTCAAAAAATAAACAAAAAATCTCTAAAGCAAAAGGGTAGCTCACTCTCCCATGTATCGTCATAGGACATCTATCTAAAGACATACAAAACCATCTCAAAAAAATGGTAGACCATTTGATACATCAGAGCACCTGAATCAACATAATACAAAAGAGGGAAAATAATGGGTTTCACATCACTATGAAAGTATGCAATGGTGGTGACTAATAACAAGAGGCACCTAACCTCTTGTGAAACAAAATAAGAAATCCATAGTTGTACACCACACACTTGAAAATATGTTGGACGGACTGCATGAGGCCCAACATATCTCTAAGATTAGGCAAGCTAACTCTCTACTGCAAACCCATGGGGGACATCAGGGAACTAGGGAAAATCTTCCCCTCTCTTGGATAGGCCAATGATAAAGTATATGTCCTCCTCAGAGGACCTATACCATGCCTCTAGACCTACATGGAAACCCTACTTTTGGAAACTTCACTAGTGGATCAGATGTGCCAACAAGACTGAGTGCACCTTTAGGGATGTAGCCTCCTCATAGTAATTGAGGAAGTCTACATTCCTTGAGACCATTCGGGTCCCTTCACTAGTAGGGCAAGGGTATAAAACCATCTCCTTCTCTATGGCCTCCCATGGTTAGACCATATTGTATTGGTTCGCCATTTTCTCTTGCTCCTATTGCTGCTCCCTTTGTTGACGTCTCTGCTACATGATTGATATATAAAATACATCAACCTCATACATAAAATACATTTTTTTTATTAAATGAAACATATATTTATAAATATGGAAAAATAAATTTCAATTAAAAAAAAATCCTCGGTGTGCCAAAAAAACAGTAATGCACAGTCTCTGGTGCAGTATCAAAAATAACCGCACTAACATCGGTGCACACATATGCATGATGCACAACTGTTGGTTCACATATTTAATTTTTCACTGCGGTGTGTCTCAATTATGCACTGGTGTGCACGTATAAAGTTTTACACCGGAATGGAATGTTCAAGTTATCGAACACACTAAGCTATATTTTTTAATACTATTTTTGTAGTGCGTTGGGTAAATATAGATGCACTGGGAGTAACCTAAAAATTTATGCACTAATGTACAATTTATAGCTTTTCTGGTGTGTTTTCAATTTCAAAATGCGCTGCAAAAATATAAGTGTGTTATGTTCATGCAGCAAACTACAGTGCACCCTGTAAATTTACAGGGTGCACCACTATCGGTGCGAGCTGAACATATTGAGCGCATCACAGTGAATTTTTTTTATAGTTAATTTGGAATTTTAATCCATTAAAAATTAAATTAGAGATAAACATAGACATTACCTGGACATTTTCTCATCGAGGAGGCATTGTTGACACGTAGTTGACAAAAACAAATTTCACTACCATGTGAGAAAATTGGAAAGCCACGCATTGAGCACGGTATGGAAATATCGTGAGCAAGAGAAGCACTGATGTCAGGGCACTTGCATGAGGCAAGAGGTATTGGGAAAAATACTGAGAGGTAGGGGTGGGGGGGGGGGGGGTTGAATCAATATTTTAAAACTCACTTTAACTTTTCTTTTCTTATTCATATTTTTGTACACAACTTTTACGCAGAAAACTAGTGTATATTCAGTTAACTTACTTTTTAGTTAATTCATCATTTGTTTAACTTGAACTAGTGTATCAGTACTTCAATAGGCATTAATTAAACAGTAACCATGTGTAGTAAGAACCAAATAAACTTTCACACATAAGCAACACATGAGCACCAAGATTTTTAGGTGGAAACCTAATGTGTGAGAAAACCACCGTTGTTGTCATCTCTGTCTCCTTTTTATTATTAAGAAATAATTCTTACAATATTGTATTGGCGCAGACTCATACCAGCATGTAGGCACCCACCTGCAAAAGGATACAACCTTCTCTTGTTCTCCAACATCCACTGGAAGGGAGCCCCAAGCCCCTCATCTTGTTTATCGACACCCACCGAAAGGGAGCTCCTACCCCCTGATATGATTTACCAGCTATCACTGGAAGGAAGCTTCAACTCCCTCACTGAAGGCTCCAACCCTTAACATCCTCATGGACCACATTTCATAATTTTCATACTGGATCCACCTAATTCAAACCATCAAAATATGTAGGCCACTTTTAATCAAATTTTCAGACTAGACCCACTACCATCATTTAAGCTCAATATCAAATAATAAAACTAAAACCAATCACCACATCAAATAACTTAATCACTATACAAACTGAGACCCAAATCAATCTCAAACAACCAAAGCAATTAGATCGCTATAAATCCACTCACTAGAATACCAATTCACATACTGTTCATCAAAGAAATAAGATTTTGTCATTCCAAACCTTGATCAACCATATATCAAAATATATACACTACTGTTCTTAAGCATATCCACATATATTAGTGATTTCCATGAAGCATACCTGTGTACAGATCTCAAAACACTAAGCCTTGAAACTGAATCACTGTCATACTGAAATACTCACTGAATCACTTACAAAACCAATCATAGATCTATGAACCATATATAGATAGAAACGTCATTACTATTCAACAAATCATTCCACAAATCATTAAACCTCAACCATCACTGTTAAACCTAGATCATCATGAAAGACCTCATTAACAGACAACAACAAACACAACAAGACTGATCAAGCTAATCGGATATCATATTCAGCAAAACCATAGCATATGTATGCCACCCATACAAAACACTTTTTTCATATGTACACGCCTTTCATATTTTATACCCGCGTACAATCTGTCCATACTACATAATCGATACACTACTACTCAGAACTTATTCGCATATGTACATGTTTTTTCTGAAACAAGCCTGCATACATATCTTGTAATTATTGACTTGTACCTTCGCTGCATAACAAAACTTCAGTCAAACCCATACACAATAACAAACACACATCAAAACATTATCATCAAATATCAAAACAACCCATAAGCATATTATTCAATGTATAGTGATTTTAGATCTATTGGATCTGATCCATCATCATACTCCTCGGTGCATACTTATTTCAAACCAAACTATCCACCAATAACCCATAACTTGCACACTAAACATTTTGATCTCCATATCCTTATATAACTTAGACCTTAGCCAATACCATGGGTCAAACCCTTAGTTATGTCAATGGTATTCCTAGACAGGATCAAATATCCATTGTCTCACTCATTACTATGGGCCAATACCATGGTAAAGTCCCCTGATATTTAAAATACCATGGTGTGGAAACTGTACACGAATTTTCTTCACCATACCTGCGTATGTACATGGATTTTCTTCATTGAACATGCATATACTTCCTCAGACTTTACCTTCATCATTCCTCTGTTTATGTATTGATATTTCTTTTTCCAAACTTTCTTTCACATGTGTACTAGCTTGTAAAATCATATTGTTATCATCATGTTGACAATCTTCACCAGGTAGGTTGTCATAAGGGACGACACATTTGTCATAATGCCAACAATCTCCCCCTTTGGACTTGATGGCAACCACTTTGGTGTTTGGTCACCACCACCTGTAAACACATTTTTAGATATACCAAGTTTCTCTCCCAAGTCACCAAGCTTTCTTCAAACACCAAGTTTCTCCCCCCCTTTGACATCAAGGGAAAAGGGATGACCAATTTTGAATGATGGCTTCTCTCCCTTTGTTGACATGAGCTCCGTAGATCTTATCTACTGAGTATGAGCACTGAATAATGACCATGCTCCCCCTGAGCACATGCTAAATTTTCTAAAGATATACAAAGAAGTACATGACTTTATGACTCAACCAGGCATGACCTTTCCTATAACCAATGACTCATGCTTATTGATCACCCAACATAGTGGGGTTACATATTTGACTCAACATTACATCATATGCCCAAAATTATGGGATTAATGAGTTGACCATAATTGTCCATACATGATTTAATTTTAGAATGATTTATAACAAAGGTCTTTACATGACCTTTAAATCAAGAGACAAGTATGGAATTTATAATCAAAACCAAAGACCTCTATAGTGAGGTAACAAGACCAAGATATTCTTTGTGCTACCATCATATACTATGTAGGATCTACACCATAGATAGCAACAACAACAACTCATCATCAATATGCAAGATAAGGCAATGTAGCTTCAATATCATCAACCAATGACCAAGCATATCATCATAATATAGGGAAGTGAAGAATCATTCTTCAACACCATCAAATTATGCCATGTTTCTAAGTATCATCTGGCAGATATAGCAACAATATATCAATAATCATGTATTTATAAAACCTGTAGCAACATCATTCTCTTGGCCCAAATTCTTCATACAAGAAGAAAGACTGCTTCATTATTATGTAGTGTAAGTAATCATCCATAAGATCCTTTTCTGTAATCCACCATCATCAACTACTCATCCTTGTGGTCCCATATCATCAAGATCATCACGCTTAGAACCATACTCTTCTAGAAACATACCATTCTCATCATAACATGTACATGTAACATGTGTAAGGACCAATAAAAATATTATAGGCTTCATCCATGACAATAGCATCATCATCAAATAATCATAACATGAGATAACAAGATCTACTTGTTATTTCCACAAAGAAGAACAGAAGTCCTCAATCATATCATCACCAGAGAGTCTTCTATCATTGCAAATCTGATCAGTGGCTCAAACAATATATAAGCATCATCCATAATTTCACCAAAAGCAACTCATGCATTATGAAAACAACATAGAATCATTCAAAAAATTTAGTAACATGAGTATCTTCAACATCATCACCAATGATAAGCATCATTACGTACCAAGGAATTCTCAAGTAAACATAATGCCAACAATGCACTATTAGAAGCATAACAAATGCTCCCCCTGAACTTGTGCCAACTATTTATTGTTAGGTTTGATCACATCAACTCATCCATTAGTAAAGTCATCAAAGCAACTTCATCAATCAGTAAATCCATGTCATATTGTAGTAACTCATAAACTATTATAAGCCAAAGTAGCATTCAATGACCATAACCAACTAAAGTCAGAACAAGAAAGAAAAATAATAACTAACTAAAGCATATAAAAAATTCTCCCTAGGATAGTCCTATTGTTTCTTCATCATAGAGAAACATACGCGACTACCTGTATGTATACTCACATATATACGCAACTGTCATTCATAGGATTTGCGTACAGAAAGTAAAATGTTGAATTTTCATAACTAGAACCCCCCTGAGCTTGTTCTAGTTGTACCTGTCCACTGTTACTACATTATATGTATTGTTAGTAATTAACCATGGGAATCATTATCAACATATGTATTTCTCCCCCTGAGATTATACATCTTTGATCCCGAGGACCTGATAATCATTTTAAGTTCTCATGAGGTTAGAGACTTCACATCACTTCCGCAGTCACTATTATAGGTATTCTTTTAAGAATAATGGACTGCAATTGGAACCGTCTTCTTTTACTCTGAGTTTGAATCCTTCTTATATCTGCGAGAATTCATTTCTTTAAGCACATATAATTTTTCTGGGTTTCTATATCCTCTTGCTATGATCTTTCCAGATTCTTCATCTATAACTTTGCATTTGGTTGATGTAAACACAATTACATTTCATTTATCTGTCATTTTAACTACACTTAGAATATTCTTCTTTAGCGCTTGAACTAATAAAGTATCATCTGCTCCTCTATGTTTATTAATTCTAGCTCTACCTTTTCCCATAATTTTTTTGGAGCATTATTTCCAAGAATAACCTTACCATATTGATTTTTCTTGTGAGATTCCATCTGACTCTCATATCTAGTCATGTGATGAGAGTTTCCATTGTCTATGTACCATTCATCATCTTCTTCAAATGAGCATATAACAAGACCACACCTGATTTGTTCTTCTTCTTGCTGCTTATTATGAGAAATTTTGGTGGATATATCTTTTTCAAGTCTTCTAACATCAATATTCTTATCTGATTTCTTTCCATGTTGTCTTATATGATCCATAGATTTGTCCCTGCATTATTTTGCTACATGCCCAAACTTCTTACAAGCATAACATCTTATATGAGTAGAGGAATCATAATATTTTTGTTTCATATTCCTTCTATTACAATCAATAACGTTGTGACCAAATCTATTTCAAGCAAAACAATATCCCTTAAAGAAGCCCAAGTACCTGGAAACTGATGATATTTTTGTAAAGAAATGATTTACTTGAGATTGAAACAATCTACTTTTACAATTGGCTGCAGCGTGTCCATAATTATGACATATAAAACATTCAACATTATTGATCAGAGGAGAGAATCGATTAACATTAGGAGTAAATGATTTTCTTTGAAGATCCACTTTCCTTGGTTGTTGATCAAGTTGACTTCTTATCTCTTTGTTGAGCATTTCAGGTTTTGCATTGTTACCCTTTAAATTCCTTACATCAACTTGTGAACTAGATTCTCCTTCAATAGTTTCATGAAAACCAAGACCAGATTTGATGGTGGGAGACCTTGACTACTAAGAATATTATCCAAAATCTTAGTACTATCTTGAAATCTCAAATGTTTATCTTTTTCTTCTAATTTACCTTTTAGAATGTTTACCTCAACCTCCATTCCTTGATATTTCTTTTCCTTTTCTAGATACTGCTTCTTCATACCTTATTCAATCCTTCTTCCTTCTTTCACTTGCTCCTTTAATTTGAGAATCTCTTCTTTCAACCCATTTTCTTGTTCTTCAAATGCTTGAAGTAGTTCTTCATTTCGCTTATCTATTTTTTCAAGATCTTCTCTTAAAGAGATGATCCCAACTTTAAGACCTTCAAAATATTGTTTAAATTCCACAACAACATTTACTAATTTAATATGATCCTTGTTATCATATGCCTCCAACTTATATTTAAGATTAGCAATGTTTTTCAAATAAAGATCAAGTTTTGTTCTAAGATCAAAAATTTCTTTGAACATGTCTTCTTCTTAATCAGCAACTCCATCTAACATAACAAAGGTTGTTTTATTAGCATGTTTATTTTTTGACACATTGTTAGGGATATGATTACCTGGTAATCCCCCTGGTGAGCAAACTTCCTTTGGGTTTTCTTCATGGATTGCTTGTAGCTTATCCCACACTTTCTTTGCAGTTGCATAATGCATAACCCTATTTAATGTTTAATCATGCATGCTATTAATGATGTCACTTAATGCCTTACTGTTCTTTTGCACTTCCTTGTCTCATGGAGGAATTTTGGTGTAGCCATTGCATTCTAGATACCAAACATCATGGTTCATTATATTAGAGTTAATCTTTTCTTTCCATTGGTAATAATTATCATTTCGTAGCATAGATACCCCTTCATTGGACATTGTTTCTGAATTGCCTTGTACCTCTGCTTCTAGGACCATCATTTCTAAATCTATTTTCTCTTTAAAATTCTTACTTTTACTTTTAACCATGAGTGAAATTTCATTTGTTTTATTGTCATCATCACTATCATTATTGCATAGACAAGGAAATGGACCACAGTTAGAACAAAAGCCCATGCTTGATAATTCTTTGTTACCATCTTCTTCATTCTTGATTAATAGAAAGAGGGGTGCTCCCAAACCTGAATATTTGTTGGCATTTGTAACTGTCACTACATGTGATATATAAGTATCACAGTTTTTTGAATTCCTCGTTCGAGCTATCTTCTTCTTTCCCATCATCTTGACGTATCTCCTTCAATTGATCAAGCTTCTTTTGAAAGACTTGCTCTGATACCAATTGTTGGGAAAAATATGGAGGGGGGGGGGGGGGGGGGAGGATGAATCAATATTTTAAAACTCACTTAAAATTTTCTTTTCTTATTCATATTTCTGTACATGACTATACTGAAGAAAACCTACATATGTACATGATTGATATGAAAACAAATAGAGTATATTCAGTTAACTTAGTTTTCAGTTAATTCATCATATGTTTAACTTGAATCAACGTATCAATACTTCAATAGGAATTAATTAAACAATAACCATGTGCAGTAAGAACATAATAAACTATCACACATAAGAAACACATGAACACCAATATTTTTAGGTGGAAACCCAATGTTTGAGAAAACCATAACTGTTGTCTTCGTTGAATTCTTTTTATTATTAATAAATACTTCTTACAATATTATACCAGTGTAGACTGATACTAGCACGCAGGCAGCCACTTGCAGAAGGCTACAACCTTCTATCATTCTCCAACACCCACTGGAAGGGAGCCCCAAATTCCTGATCTCGTTTAGCAGCACCCACCGAAAGAGAGCTCCTACCCCTTGATCTGATTTACTAGCTACCACTGGAAGGAAGTTTCAACTCCCTCATTGAAGGCTCCAACCCTCAGCATCTTCGTTGACCACATTTCATAATTTTCATACTAGATCCACCTGATTCAAACCATCAAAATCCGTAGGCCACTTTTCATCAAATTTTTAGACTGGAACCACAAACATCATTTAAGCTCAATATCAAATAATAAAAATGAAACCAATCATCATATAAAATCACTTAATCACTATACCAATTAAGGCCCAAATCAATCTCAAACAACCAAAGCATTTAGATCGCTATAAAACCATACACCAGAATACCAATCCACATATTGTTCATCACAGAAACCAAATTTTGTCACTACAAACCCTGATCAACCATATATCAAAATATATGCACTATATTTCTTAAGCATATCCGCGTATATACACACTTTCCATGAAGCATACCTACGTACAAATCTCAAAACACTGAGCCCTAAAACTGAATCATTTTCATACTGAAATACTCACTGAATCACTTACAAAATCAGTCACATATCTCTAAATCACATGCATATAACAACATCATTTTTATTCAAAAAATCATTCAACCTCAACCATCACTATTAAACCTAGATCATCATGAAAGAGTTCATTGAGAGACAGTAGCAAACACAAAAAGATTGATCAAGATAATTAAACATCATATTCAACAAAACCCTAGCATATGTATGCGATCCTTACAAAACACTTCCGTGTATGTACATTCCTTTCAAATTTGATACCTGCGTACAGACCCTTCCATACTGCAGAATCAATACGCTACTACTCAGAATCTTATCTGCGTATGTACACACTTTTCTTAAACTAACCTGCATACATATCTTGTAATTATTTACTCATACCTTCGCTACACAACAAAACTTCAATCAAACCCATACATAGTAACGAACACACGTAAAAACATTATCATCACAGATCAAACCAACCCATAAGCAGATTATTCAATGTATAGTCATTTCAAATTTATTGGACCTGATCCTTCATCATACTCCTCAGTGCATACTTATTTAAGATCAAACTATTCATAAATAACCCATAACTTGAGCACTAAACAATTTGATCTCCATCTCCTTATATAGATTAGGACTTATCCAATACCATGGGTCAAACCCTTAGTTATGCCGATGGTATTCCTAGACAGGATCAAATATATATTGTTGCGCTCATTACTATGGGCTAATACCATGGTAAAGACCCCTGGTATTTAAAATACCATGGTGTGAAAACTGTACACGACATTTCTTCACCATACCCAAGTATGTACACGAATTTGCTTCACAGAAGCTACGTATACTTCCTGAAACTTTACCTTCACCATTACTCTATTTTTGTACTAATATTCCTTTGTCCAAACCTTCTGTCACATGTGTACTATCTTATAAAATCATCATGTTATCATCATGTTGACAATATTCATCAAGTAGGTTTCCATCAAGGACAACACATTTTTCATGATTCCAACAAGAGTGGCACCGATGCTTCAAAGCTCTCCAGCACTGGAGATGGTAAAAATTAAATTTATGGCTGCGAGGTTTTTTTCATTTAACCCTCCTTCGATGCGTTATTATAATCGCATCAGTGTGTTAGGCATCCAAGAGAACCACTTTTTTTTTTTAATTTAAAAACCTATAGTGGTGCTTTTCTTAAGATTCCCTGGGGCGTTTTGATACAGATACCACACAAGTGATTTGTTGGATTATAACACCGCATTTTTTTAGAAATTAAAAACCACCTAGCAGTGTTCTTTAGAAGATGCCCTGGGGACTTTTAATACATTAACATCACTAGTGATTCATTTGAATATAGCACCACATTTTTTTTGAAATTTAAAAACTATAGTGGTGCTCCTTCTAGTTATGCACTAGGGTGTTTTACTACAAAAGGGCACCAGTGTTGCGGGTGTATATAGCACCAAAATTTTTTAAAAGTTAACCTTTTCCGGTGTTATCATTATTCTAGCATATATTCATTTTTTATTTAGTGCACCACATTATATATATATATTATATATATATATATATATATATATATATATATATATATATATATATATATAATTATATATATATTAATATATATAATATATATGATATTATCTCTCAATGGTGCACCATGTTTCATTCGACACTGGTGCTTGTATGGATAGTAAAGCACCAGAGTGTTTTGTATATTGTAGACACATTGTCAAAAAAACATACACTAAAAACATTGGCCCACCCACCTCTGCTAGTGACCTCCGCTACAAATGAATTTTTGGCTAATTTTATAGGGGTTCTTCTACAAAACCTTTGCTAGAAGGTCTTTTCCTTGTAGTGATAAAATTAAAAAATAATTTTATATTTAATAATATATATTTTTAATTAATAAAAAATTAAAATTGATTTCCCAATGATGGTGGATGATCATGGTCACATGGGGATGGGCAGGGCTTATCCCCTCCCCATATGTGAACCAATATACATTTGGCATAAGGAAAGCAAGCATACGTCGCATGTAAGTTTCGAGATGCAGTGAAGTAATTTTATATGCGAGAGAGCGAGTGCATTCTTGGTGTTTGTAAGTTTGGGCATGGGTGGTCATATATGTGGAAAGATAATGAAGCATTTGTGCATGTTTCCAACCTATGCAATTTTTTTAGTTCATGGCACTCTATGATAACAAATATTGTCTACAAGTGGGGACATCCTTGGGGTATTGCTAGAGGCCAGCCGCATTAGGCTTGGCATATTGGTGAGGCATTTCAAGAAAAGATCTGTTGTTCTTAGGATAGTGAAAATCAAGAAAGACGCACTTTGAATTAGTTAACAGAAGCAAAGGCATTGACCTAGTGCTCTACATTAGTCACTTTGGTAAGTTCTGTTGATTCCTTTAGCCTTCATAGTGTATTTCTTTCTTATAACTGGGGGGTGGAGTTTATCAGTAACGTTTGTTCTTTGGCATTCCAATTTCTTGCTGAGGGTAGCCTGGGTTTTAGAGACAACCAAGTCCATTGTGGTTGTATACGTGGGTCAATTTCATTTTTTTTGGCTTTCAAGGTTTGATTCAGTTGTATGGAAGTCTCAATAGGTATTTCAAGACCCTATAGCTGAAATCAGAAATTGAGGGTGGAGGGTACCTAGAATGGAGAATTCAATCATCTTTGGAGGGTGCATTTTTGTTCAAGTGATTCTTCCATCATAGGGTCCCCCTAGAACTGGTCTAAAGGAAGTAGTCTCCCATTTTGGTCTTCACGAATTGGGTCTTCTAGTGGGTTTTCATATCTTTTGGAGTTATACTTATGTTCTAGGGGTTGTCAAGATATTTTGGTGTCGAGTACTTTGTTAAAGAAAGGAGGTACCCCTTACTTGAGGGGCCTCCCTCAAGAGAGGTTTGGAGTTGGAAGTGTTGGAATTCCTATGTCAGGTACTGGGGTTTGGTAGTTTCATTGGGTTGTGGTGTGTTAAAGGAGGTTTAATGTTGGTCTCAGTGGGATGGGGTTGCAATGTATATGTTTAGGCAGGGAGGTAGAGCATTGAGAGGAATAGGATTGAGAAGGTAGAGGGCTAAGCATAGAGGGAAAGTTGTGGTGATGAAGGGAGAAGGAGGTATGGAAGTAGAGATAGAGGAGGAGGTGGCCCATAAACTAACTCATTCTCTTATTCATGTAGTTCTTCCTCCCCCTTTTGATACCTTGGAAGCATAGTTGCAACATGTAACCACACTCCTGGAATAGTTAGGACACAATTTCCATGATGATTAGAATGAAAGTAGAGGTTTCATGAACGATTTGTGGTGCAACCAATGAAATATATAGTATTGTCTAGCTTCACTCCAACGAGGCCAGAAGAGACTGGTTGAGCATATGGAACTAATGGATGGAAGACTGGATCATGTGGAGTTTCATTTTCATGGGGACTCACGCTTCCAGATGCATCAGACAACAAACCAATTAATCCTCCTGCTCACTGATGTCTGTAGGTAGTGTCTTTATCTTAGGGGCCTTTTGGGCATATCGGTCTTTCCATTTCTCAGTTCTAAGCAAATTATAACATTTCGTAATAAGTTTTTATGCTTCTCTTTTGGCCAAAAAATTTGGTAGGAGTGAGGTTGGAAGAACAATGAAAATTGGTCAGGAATGTTGTAATCTTTAAATGAATTAATAAACATTTTTTATTGGAAAAATACAATTAATAAATATTATATTTATATTTAATAAAATTTAAATATTACGAATTACTTAATTTTCATATCATATTAAAAATTTTAATGATGAAGCAATACTTCTTAGTTACTCACAATCTAATGATTAACACGCAAAGTGGTAGAGAAATGAGATGATGCATGCTTATGAAATGTAAAAGTTTAACGATTATAGAAATATTGTATAGGAACACCACTGTAATTATGTTAAGAGTTAAAATAATTACAAACTTGTTAGAATGTTTAAAGAGATTATCTAGCAAGGTGTCAAAAGACATTTATGAAGTGAAATTAAAATTAAAGAACACATTTATCCTTTGTAATTTGGGACACTTAATTAGGTGCTTTATTGTATGCCATTTGAAAGCAATAAATTTTCCATAATGGCCTAAAATGAAAAATGTATTGCTTTACATGTTATAGAATTGAAAAAAGGTACATATGTGTTATTAGTCCCTGCTCCCTTCGAGGCTATAGGGACTATAGTAATTGGTTTTTTAGTCCCAATTAGTTTTTCATAAAACTCTAAGGTGTTTTCCTTTTAACGAAAATTTCTTCACTATTAAAAAAAAAAATCAAATCTATTTGAACTATTCCCTCAAAACTATTAGATTATGGCACCACATTTATTTAACCAATTAAAAAGTTGGAGGTTTTGTTTGGCCTCTTCATGAAGCCAAAGAGTTGCATTCCATTTAAAAATATTAGCATATGGTGAAGAATGGCCATTTTCGCGACATCAACTAATGCTAGAAAATCCTAGAATCACTTCATAACATTAAATGTTAATTTACAACATTTACAAAATACATAAGTCACCATAGTGTACAACCCATTTTCCATTGAGCAACCACAGACACCACATGCAAATGTATGTGTTGGTTTTTTGTGTTCTTTAAAGGCAAGCAAACAAAATTTATTCAACTTCACTGCTCCATCGTTTGGATTAACCTCTGCTCAACCATTTACTTGAAGTGGACAAATATAGCTTAAGATAGATTCCAACACGTTGTTGATTTTCTAGATCTCTATTGGTGCTCATTCATTTTCTAGATCCATGGTTTGACAACAACTCCATGGATTAAAGGAAGGAAATTATCAATTAAAGGAATTCAGTCATCAATTCATTCATGGTTTTGAAGCATAGCAAAAACATTAGAAATCCAATTCAACTCAACTCACCTACTTTGGTAGGATCTATGCTTCAATACCGAGACCTCATTCGTATTTTTTATTCCTTATCATTAGAGGATTCAAACTAATACTGAATAAAAATTATAACAAACAAATGCAAATTTTAATAAATTTGTATAGACAATTTCAGTAAATTTGTAAATTTTTGCTCTGTAAATTTTCACTATGTAGTTAATGCTAATGCAAAAAATAGGCTTTCTGATAATGTTAGTAAGTAAGCGATAGAGTTTTACTTACCTATTGATCAACGATTCCTAGTTGTTTGTGGAAAGTGCTTTCGAGCTCGTTCCTGCATTCACTTTAATGGTTTTATTTTATTAGGCCCTAGGAAGGAAGCAATAAATGGTCTTTCTTATCTATTCTACCTAGGAAGGAAGCAAGAAATAATGTTCATCCAAAAAAATGAGGGCCAAAGTTTAGGATTCTATATAGCCACAAATAGATAGCTAGCATGGTGGCACCTTAAATAAGGAAATAAGGTGTCCCTTTCGTCCTGTTTCAACCTTTCCCTGACAAGAATGAGGGGAAGGTGGTGCACCGACTCGAACCTTGTTTATGGTGACTCAAATGCAACCTATGGCTATATGGTGACCACTTATCAATAGACCACAATGCATTCAAATTCAATCAAAGAAGGAAAAGGCTCAAAGACTTATATGATAGCCAAACAAGCAAAACCTTATAAAAATTCCCTATCAATAGCTCTCCTAACCTCTCCTCAGCTTTCAACCTTTAGAATACCAGAAAATATATCATTTTGTCCTCAACTTGGTCTCACCCTGCTTGCTCTTGCCCAACCTAACCTCACCCTCATTCTGAAATAAGTATTTTGACACAACTAAGCATTTTGATGAAGCTAAGACATAAACATGACAACCAACTAACCCAAATCTGAATTACATATCAAAGTGTATATATTTTATCATATTGTCAACCTATAATCTAGAGTTTTTAGAACCCTAATAGAAATAATGTCTTCTTTAAACATGAAATGGAAAAATGGTTCTTTGAAACTTACCTGCAACTCATTGATATGAGCTCATCTGGGCCATTTTCTACATGCTTGAAACACATTTAATGCTCATTTAATATCGTTGTCTTATTAACATTCCAGAGCTTAGCGTTGAATTTAAGATAACAAAGCAATACACAGGTCGATATCGTTCCCTCATCAAAACTCGTCAACACCAATTTTGCAACACTACAATCATGAATGCTTCATTTAGTAAATGGACACGCTATGTTTTAGTTTCAGGTGTCAGGCACATTCCCATCCAAATAGATAAGAAGGTGAGGAAAAATTGGAATACTCATTTAAGGAAGAAATTCAATGTGACCAAAGGCTTCGCTCGAAACACTAAAGAAGTGTGATCAGAGGAGAATTATATCAGAAAACACTACAGCAATGCGATTAGAGGATAATTGTACTAGAAATTCATCATTTCAAAGAGCGTTAATCAATTAGGGCAAGGAGATAATTTTTTTTTAAGAAACCATGAATAGTGGAGAGAATTCCATAGGCAATGCCAGCAGTCTGCAATTAAAAACTATAGTGGAAACTTGATTCCAAACCCATAATACTCCATCTAGATTTGAGTATGGTTCCTCCTTTGGACAGTTGTTTGGATACGTGGAATTGGAGCTTGGATGTGAACCTACAATTGTGTTTGCACTGTGTAAACATGCTCCGTGGGACCACTAAATATGTCGTTAAAAAATTGTCATTAACTTGTTATAATTTATGATGTTGCCATTATACATTTTGACATTTATGACTTTCTTTCCTTAAATATATCAATTACCAAAAAGAAATCATCATGTGATATTTAAATTTTAATCTAGCCATGAAAATTCTTCAATGCATCCCTATTTAAATTATAAAATGTAGTTCACATTTGTATTGTATGGTAATGTCTCAACAAAATTACAATTAAAAAAAGAAATCATGATGTGATATTTAAATTTTAATCTAGCCATGAAAATTCTTCACATCTATGCATCCCTATTTAAATTATAAAATGTAGTTCACAGTTGTATTGTATGGTAATGTCTCAAAAAAATTACAAAGTTGTATTGTATGGTAATGTTTCAACAAAATTACAAATTTGAAAGATAGGAGAGTGAGTGCCACAAGTGGATAATCAGACAACGTTGTTTTTGGTTCAAGTAGATTTCAAAAGAAGTTATATATAATTGGATGTCTCGACAAGCATAGCATGTTTATGAATGAATCAAATGTCCCAGAACTGAACATATGGGATAATTGGACACCCCACACAATTCAGTTTTACTATCTACATTCGAGCTATCCTCTACACTAATAATAATCTACACAGATCAAAATGGATTTGTTATCTATTCATTAGTGTGGTGACAAAGCATTCAACAATCAAGCGATAAGTTACTTATGAAAACACTTTCTTTCTATTAAATGAAATTAAAATAGGAGGGAATCATAAGATAAAACAAAATATTTAACAAACAATAAAGCAAACAATATTACCTACCCCTTATTCATTCAGGAGTTGATATTGAGAAGCAGTTGTATGGATAAATTAATAATCTACTTGTGTATGGTCATTTTCCATGCATAGATTTGTATTCAAGGTTGGATTTTTAATTGCTCACTTGATAAACTTAATTGCCTCATGCATATAATTGGTACAAGTTCAATAATAAGAAGTCCTTGAAAGTATTGGCCATACATCATTGTCTTTATGATCTAGGATTGTTGGTTGGTGCATATATTAGCTTATCATAAACTTTAGTTTGGTTCAGAATAAAGCCAAGAAGTGAAATCTCCAAAGCTAACCATCCAAGTCTGATCGCAGCCCACATCCAACCATCCAAGTCCAATCCCAGTCCGCTCATGGCAGGGACTTGCTACCATGCAGTTGTTTTTATCTATATATCTCATGGAGGATTAATTACTTATAATGTGGCCAAGAAATGAAGGGGTCCATCTTGGATAAGACATCAATCTCGAAGAGGAGACATGAGACTACTTTGAGGATTGCTCAATTTCTAATAAATCTATGTTGGATTATTTTTTAGTTGAGAAGAAATATTTATTGGTGAAGTATACATATTATGGTATTATAAAGTACATGTTAATGTCTATTTATCCATTATCATTTTTTCAAATATAAATCTATTTAAAAATGAAACATTTATGTAAATGGCCTATGTAATTTTAAATAATTTTATTTATATGCTTCTTTTAAGGAACAAATATTTATTTATTTATTTTTATTTTTTTTAACAACATCAGTTGCTATATTATATTTCAAAAAAGGGTGGAGAAGGCTATTCCCCTGAGGTACATAATACGATGCCAAGAAGTACGAGGAAAGTAGGAGTTACAGTCACAAAAACCTCCTTGCTCCTGCCTTCTAGGCTTTGAGGTGAAATTTAAACTGAAATAAACCCTTACAAACTGAAACAAAAGAAAACAATTTTTGCAGAACATTTTCAATCTATATTTATATGACTCATTTGCCTCACTGCCAACTGTTCAGGCTGATCCTCTTCATCTCCACGCAGGGCGTTCTTCTTTTCCATCATGTATCTCAGTATCTCTATGGACTCCTCAACATGGGCGCATCTGTTTGAAAGTAGTCTGAACTGTTCATGTAAAGACGAAATCTTGTGCAGGAACATATTTATATCAACCTCGTATTTTTCTTTTATAATCTTGCTTTGATTTTCAATCTTTGCCTCCATGATCATCTGATGACTATCCATCTTGCTGTCCAAAATTCTTTGCTGGGCTCTTAGCTGTTCAAGCTCTGCTTTCGATCTGCGACGGCTGCGATCTGTGACAGATGCGATTTGCGATGTGGCTTGCGATCTATGACGGCTGCGATCTGCGACGGATGTGATCTACGATGTGGCTTGCGATCTGCGATAGCTACGATCTGTGACGGATGTGATCTGCGATGTGGCTTGCGATCTACGGTTTGCGACGGATGCGATCTATGACTTCTCACCTTGCGATCTGAGATGGATGCAATGATAGGCAATCACTATCAGGGATCGCAAGTCGCACAAGGTCAGGGCTAACGTAGGCCACTCCATTTCTGCGATGCGATATTAGGCGTCAGACCTGATATGACTCATTGCTCCCGTGTAATAAGTTTCCAGTCCGGTTTGCGCCTCTGGTAGTGTATTTGCCATAATGCATAGTGATGGGTGGTAGGAGAGTTGTTTGGTCCCAGACTTGACAGAGGCAGGCCGTCTGAGATACAGGACTGATGGACTGTAGGGAGCTCATAGACAAGCAGGCATGGCATGAAATCGAAAAGGCAGAGCAGGGGACAGAAAGGATGCGGATAGGGGTGAGAAAAGGGGCATAGATAGAGTTCAAGATGGAGATTGAAGAGCGTGGGGGGAGAACCGAAAAGAGATAAAGAGAATCGGGAGAGTGATTCAGAAGCGCAGAGAAGGGATGGCCGGGAGGTAGAAGGACAGTCGGTCCACTGATGAGAGGTGAGGAAGTGATGATTCCAAAGAATTGCCATATCCCTATGCGGATCTTAGTCACAGGCGGAATGAGGACAATCTTTGACCAAACTATCATATCAGATGAGCTAAGGTGTTGATCGAATCCTGAAGGTCTCTTCATCATGGTATATGCTGAAATGATTCCACGCCATTGTAGATAGTGGAACCCAATGGTCTAGCACAGGCTTTGTTGGCTTGACTGTCAGCAATTTTATTGAGTGATCGCAAAACATGATAACATCGCACGTCTTTTATGGTGTGTCCTAGGATTTGACATCGTCTAATAATCTGCTGAAGGAGAGCATTGGGAAGATCCCTATTCTGGACCATTGCATTGACGACTATCACCGAGTCTCCCACTAAATGACTGTGTTTGTACCAAGCTTCCCAAGTTGGATAAGACCTTGGTAAAGGGCCAAGGCTTCTTCTCTGTTATTGGAAGTGTGGCCAAGACCCCACTCGTATGAGAGTATTTTATCCCCATTAGCATTAAAAATAGCTCCTCCCGCCCCTGCTACCCTGGGATTCAACTTTGAGGCCCCATCAAAACAGAGATAATGCCTATTGTTGTTTTTAAGCCAACCTGCAAATTCTTCCTCTTTTAGCCTAATCTTCCAGTTAGGAGAAACATTGTTGTTTCTGTTGCTAGCAGCGTTGCCCTTCTGATTGCTAGTGTTTTGGTATAATAGGTGACCAATGAAAATGCATTCTTCTATGCTGAGTTCACTGACATTTACACTTCTCAGATTCTTAACTGAGATCATGTCAAGGGAAAGACTCCTTGCCTTGGTACAAAGACTTCTAACAATCGAATCCTTATCCTTAAAAACCTTCCGATTTCATGCCAGCCAAATATTCCATAGCATGTTGTGGGGAAGAATATCCCAGACTCTCTTCACTGTGCTATTTTTCCTGTGCTGCTAGGGGTAGTTTTTTTTCCATTTGTAAAGAATTTCTCCTATGGTGTTTTGGGTGTTCCATGGGATTTGATTGTTATGAGATAAATTCCTCCAACATTCGATGGCAAAAGGGCATTCAATAAAGAGATGATGCATTGATTCTTCAGCAGCTAAGCAGTTGGGACATCGAGAGGGGCCATTGATTCCCCTCTTTTGCAAATTTTCAGCTATGAGGACTTTCCCTTTGAGAAGGGTCCAGAGAAAAAACTTAAATTTTGGAATTGCCTCGGATTTCCAAACCACCTTCCAGTGGTTCCAACTTGGCATGGGGAAGCTGATGTTGCAAATGTAATAGTGAGCATCTTGGATGGTGTAAGAGGATCTGGATGGGTCCCAACGAAACCCATCAAGATCGTTCTTTTTGACAGGGGCTATACTGTGCAAATGGGATTGAAGGGAAGAAAGACTTGCAATAAGGCCATTGGGTATGGCTAGGAAGGCCCAACCTGACCAAAGAAGGGTGTGAGGATCCCATTGGGAGATCTGGTCCAGGAACTGTATGATTGTTCTTTCAAAAAAGGAAAGGATAGGGTGGACTCCCCCATGTCTGTTTATTGGCTGCTAACCCATGATTCTGTCAGCTCCAATATTGATGCTTGCACCTCCCTTGGGGATTTTAGAAGTATTTTGAGCAATTAGTGGAATTGCTCTCTTTCATAAATGCCAAATTTTGGAGGAGTCTCTATTGGGAATATCTCGATCAAGAAGTTGTTGTCTAGGAAAATTAAGATATTTAATTTCCAGAACTTTTTTCCACCATGCTGGGGGTCTAGTAATGAGTCTCCAGACAATTTTTCCTCTAAAGGCTAAATTGAGAAATTTAGGAGATCTAATTCCAAGACCTCCTCGGTCTTGGGGCTGGATCACCTACTTCCAATTAATCAAGTTGAATTTATTTTTATCATTTTCCCCCCCATGCCATAGGAATTGGTGAAGGATGATTTCCATTTTGTCGTGGAAGGAGGCCAGAGCTTGAAGAAGAGAAAAATGATATAGGGGGGAAGAAGATATACCTGAATTGAGAAGAATGAGGCGACCAACTGGGTTGAGCCAAATGGATCCCCACTGCTATACTTTTCTTTTCATTTTGTCGAGTACAATGTCCCAGACTTCTGCTCTCAAAGGTCCAGCACTTACAAGCATGCCCAAGTAAGAGAAGTGAGTCCAATCATACTTGCATGTGACTCCAAAGATGTTGGCGATATTGTGGAGCACCTGTACTGTTGTGTTCCAACCATATATGCAGCTTTTCAAATTATTTACCATTCCACCAGAGTAGCTCATGTATTTGTCAAGGAGAGTTTTGAAGCGCTTGGCTATTGTAGTGGAGGCCCTTCCAATCAGCGGGGTGTCATTAGCATATTATGAATGATTTATGTTCTTGACCCCATCCCCAAATTTTATTCCTGTGATTAAGCCAACCCTCGGATTGAATTCCAACACCCTGCTGAAGGATTCAGCCATTAGAATGAAGAGATAAGGAGAGAGAGGGAAACCTTGTCAGAGGCCTCTGGAGGATTGGAAAGCTTCTCCAGGTCTGCCATTTACAAGAGGGGAGATCCATGGCCCTGAAATGCAGGCTCGAATGAGTGCAGGTTGAGAAAGCGGTCATCAAATCCCATCTTCTTCAAATATGCCAAGAGGAAGGAGTGTCTAACTCTGTCAAATGCATTGGCCAGATCAAGCTTGAGAATAAACCCTTTCTTGTTTCTAGTTTGACTCGAGTGGATGGCTTCTTGTACAAGTAAAATGGAATCAGTTATCTGTCTGTTGGCTAAGAATCCCCCTTGATTTTCGGAAATGAAGGAAGGGAGCAAAGGCTTTAGGCGAGTAGCAATGATTTTTGTCAAGATTTTATAGGAGGAGTTATAGAGTGATATGGGCCTAAAACGAGCAAAGGAAGATGGCCTATTTTCTTTGGGGATGAGTGCTAGATGAGTGGCATTGGTATATCCTCCTATTTTGCCTTTTCGTTGGATCCAATTGAGCATTTTTGTCAAGTCCTTTTTAATAATTCCCCAGAATTCTCGATAAAAGCAAATGGGAAAGCCATCCGGTCCTAGGGCTTTATCAGGTTGAAGAGTCTAGATAGATCTCCTGATTTCCTCCTCATCTATCTCCTTGCTTAAAATGTCATTCATTTCCCTGCTTATCCCTGTTGGGAGATGCTGCAATAAATCTATATAATCCTCTGCTTCCTTTGTTTCAATTAGCAGGTCCCGATAGTGATCTGTAGTAGCTCTTCGAATGGCTTCCTGAGTGCTTTGTCTATCACCTTCAACATCTAGGATGGAGCTTACATTATTCCTTATCTTTCTGGCTATCATTTGCTTGTGAAAAAAGGTTGAGTTCTTGTCACCCCCTTGCAACCATAATTGTCTAGACTTGCACCTCCATTTTGTTTCCTCTTCTCTGTTAACTCGGTATAGCTGTAAGTAGAGTTCATTCTCCTGTTGTTTGTTCTGTTGGGAAAGGCCATTTTCCTCTATTGCTCTTTGAATACTCTCCAGATTGTTCTTAATTTACTTTTTTACCTTCTCTAGTTCTTGATACTTTGTTTTAGCCCATTCTTTTATGGCTTGTTTTGTTTTCCGTAGTTTTGTTTCCCAAATGAAACCGGGAGAGCCTTCCACGTGTTGGATCTAAGAGCTGTAAACAATTCCTGCAACTGTTGGTATATCATTCTAGAGAGAACTATATTTGAATGGGATGGGCCCAAGGGGCCTATGATTTTCCAGCGTTAGAGTTATTGGGAAGTGGTTGGAGGTAGAGCACGTTAGGATGTTAGCATATCCGACAGAGAAAGCAGAGAGAAGTGTAATATTGATGAGAATTTTGTCTAACCACTCCATGATGTTACCAGCACCCATCCTGCAGTTGTTCCAGGTGTATCTACAGTTTTTTGAAGGGACATCCATAAGATCATGCTCCTGCATGATATTTTCCAACTGTATTCTATATGGATCAGGTGTAAATCTGCCTCCCCTTTTCTCATTGGCGTGGAGGATTAAATTAAAGTCACCTCCTAGAATAATGTTAGTGTTCTCTTCTGCATCTAGACTGTCTTTTAGATCATGCCAACAACTATCCTTATCTATGCTATGGTTTGGCACATAGATGTTGTAGATGATAATGGCTTGCTGATCTGCTTTATTTTCCAGAGTTGTTTTGATCCAATGTTGATTTATTGCTTCTGAAATACAGTTCCAGATATCTTGATTCCAAATTGTTACTATTCCTCCTAAGGCTCCTCTTGCCTCACTAATGCTTCCTCTATATTGTCTCTGCTGCCCAATGACTTTACTCATTTCCTTGTGGTTTTGTTTTGTTTCTTGTAACATAATAATTCCTGGCTTCTCAGAAATGATAAGATCCCTTAGGGCTACTACCTTAGAGGGGTGCCCAAGTCCCCTGATGTTCCAAGATAATATTTTCATCATTGGATATGCGGTGTGTGGGGAGGTGCTCACCCCCCTTGGTCCTTGTTGATTGCTTCTTTCTCATGCTGTCCCAGGGTATAAGTTTCTATGGGTGTCTACGTTCCCATTGCTATGTCCTTTTGTGTGTTCTCATCCCTATGTTGCTTGGCAGATTTCCTGCTCGGGCCAGGTTTCTTGGAGGGTTCAATAGAACCCCCATGATATTTAGATGAGCTTCTAGTAATTCTATTGAGGGGAGGATCAAGGAGAGGCTGAGAGGAAATTAGGATTCGATAGTGTAATGGCATTGGCTTTCAGGGAGAGGGGGCTCCTGGGGATCGGGGGGGAGAGGACAGAGAAGGGGTTGGATGAGGGAAGGGTCTGGGGACGGGAGAGGGAAGGTGGATTAGAGGGAGCAGGGGAGGAAGGGGTGGGATGGGCTGCAGAAGAGGTCGAAGGGCCTGAATCAAGGGGAGATTATACTGAAGAGACCATTTTCTTTTTTTCGACCATTTCCCATTGTTCTTCTTGTGATCCATTTTCTCCATCAATAAGCTTAGTGCATCTATTGGAAAAGTGGCCATATTCGTGACATACCTTACACTTAAAGGGGATCTGCTCGTAATCCAGTTGTTGTATGTGGCTCTAGTCATCCACTTTAAGCTTGATGGCTTCTGGGAGGCCTTTGCCGAGGTCCACTTCAATGCAGATCCACACACAAGCTTGCATATTTTCTTTTGGTTCACTGCGATCAATATATTTGCCGACTGCATTCCCAATAGTGCAAACCGATTCATGTCCCCAGCAATGAAGAGGGAGGTGAGGGAGCCGAACCCAGACTGGGACAACACTAGGAACATCCAACTCTGGATCAAAATCTGGGGTCCATTTGTTGAGATATAGGCCCCTTGAGTCCATGAAATAGGGCCCATTTATAAAGATTAAATCCTTATCTTCTTTAGTTTCAAAGTGGAAGGTGAAGTACCCTTTCCCGCAGAATCTGATGGAGATTTTCCCTTGTATTTTGTCGGACCAGTTCCTTTCAACCCATCTTTGAACAATTTTTGGAGATGGCCAGAGGCCTGTGAATTGACCTATAAGTCCTCTTTCTGCCAGGGACAGGGCAGCCATGCATGGGAGAACTGGGGGCAGGCTGACCTCCTGAAGAACATCCTGCTTTTTGATAAATTTTGAGATTGCTAGTCGAGGGCGTTGTGGGAGCAACGATTTAATCAGTGTTGAAAAATCCTGTTGAGGATCGATCCCCTCCAGTGGAGCTTCCGGAGGGGCCATGGAAGGGGTCGAAGCTCAGTCTCCTATGCTGTGATTGCCTAGGTCTCACGCAGCTGTAGCTCGGGTGCCGGTGCTCACCGTTTCTTTTTCCCAAAATTAATTTTGGTCTTAATTAAGTAATTAATTTATTAATTCCTTATAAATAGGGAGTATTTTAAATTCGTTCAGATTTGGAAATGTTAATATATGATATATATATATTATATATATAACAAAAAAAGGAATCAACCATAGGTTAAAGTGTACTTGCATGATTATATTGGTCAATTATGACCACACCACTAACCGACTAATACCTTTCGGGCCTCTGACTTGTCATTCTCTCCATAGACCAGGATACTTGAACTTTGGTTCTCTTAGTTTACACAATCCTTCATCTCACAACAATCACGAACTGAGTTGCACCCTCGAGATTGAAATAATTTTATATTATTTTTACTTGAGCTTTTAATTTATTATTATTATTATTGTTTTAGTGTAATGCATTTTTGTGTTAAAAGATTTGTTTTAATGTTACTATCATTGGTCATTTTTCTAGTTTCATATTAATATGTATTTACTTTAAATGTTTCTAAACGATATGTTCTAAGCTATTTCAACAAATTTATTAGGGATGTCACACATAAATGTGGTGAAATATCTCTTTCCACCTAATTTTTTCCTTGGAAAATGAATGGATGTGAGAGAGAGAGAGAGAGAGAGAGAGAGAGAGAGAGAGAGAGATGTTTTAATTATTTTAGGATATAATATTAATGTATAAATTTATTTTTATGTAATGTAAATATACATCATTAGCTTCAATGACATTTGAATGCGGTAATTCATGCTATTCAAGGATAGCCACTATGTGTCCATGTGACCCCCTCCCTGTCGCCATCCACCCCTCCAAACCCATTCCCTCCGTGGCTTTACCATAAATCACCACTCATGTTAATGGAAATTTCCACCCCCATGGCTCTACCATCACTTTTCATTCAAATATGCAATAGGTGGTGGTAGAGCTATGGTGGCTTTACCACCACTTGTCAAAACAATTAGCAATAGTAGGTGGTATATCTATGGTAGAAGGGGCTTCCCCCTTGTTGGCCCACCTCTTAACAAATTTCAACTCATTTAAGTGATAGGTCTAGGGGGATCCCCCTCCCCCTACAATTCTACCACCACCCATCACTCAAATGAATAGGCAGTGATGTAAATCCATGGGAAAAGGGTGGTGGAGATGGGTGGGGCTTAAGATTGGGGCACAGGGGTTCATAGTTGGTAGGGTGACAATTATACAAATTTCCCCCTAAACTCCACCCAATTCAACTTTGTGAATGTGTGTGTGTGCATTAATTTTTAAATGAAATTGGAAATTTTATGTTATATAAAGTTGTATCTATGCTAAACAATAGAATTACATATTACTATTGTCCAAAGTTTTGGACAAATTAGATGGATATTTATATAAAAAAATTTGAGCTTAAATATGTCTTCAAGAAAAATATCTCATAACTTATTACAAATGTATATTTTGAAGCAAACATCTAATATCTAGCAAGTTTAAAAAACATTAAACTTAGTGGAAAATAGTGTGGGTAATAGCCTCTTCCATACCGACATTAGAGGGAATAAATTCCTAATTTCCAATCCCCGTATCCTTTATTCGTTGATGTGTTAGGTATTATTCCTCAAAATATCTCGGAACCTAGTTGATTGACATCCTTTGACTAATTTATGTTCCTTAAGTTAAATATCATGTTTCTCAATAGATTACATTCATCTTTTAGGGTAAAATTTGTATCACCAAAAAAATCTCAACAAGTTGAATGCAATGATGGTATTTATTTTGTGTTTCGAAAAAGTTAGAAAAATAGGATTTTTGTAACCCCATATTCATAATTAGACCATGGAGTTTGGGTCAATTATAAGGTAACACCTTCCACAACTCGAGATAGTACAAGGGGTGCAGAAGGGAGTGTTAGACATAACTTTCTCATGCAAGCTATGACGAGGTGAGTCTTGTAATTTTGGAAAGAAAAAAATGTGTAAAATATGGAATCTTGGTCCATATAAGTTTGGGACCACAAACATTTTCCATTTACGACCTCAAAATGGCTCCAAAGTTTTGTCACCCCCAATTTTCCAAACTGGGACTGCTAATAAAAATAGCGCTACAATAATTCCTCCAAATTTTCAACTCTAAAAGAATAAATATAGATGGTAAATAAAACAATGATCCAATCTATAAGATTGAATTAAAAATAGGTGTAATTCATTACCAACCAAATCAATTCATGGCTACAAGTAATTCAAGTTGACACCCTTGGTACGTTTTCCCCTTATTTTTGTAATGTCAAAATACTCTAAAATTATAAATGAGTATATTTTTATGTAATGGCCTGAAGTGCGTGACCACAAAACCATGATCTAAGAGGGAAGAGGAAATATAAACCTATGTGGGGTTATATGGCACCTTTAATTAATTTTAAGGTGTAAATAATAAGAAAAAGAAGATGAAGAGTCCATGAGGAACATGGAAAGACACCCTGAGGAAATGACAAAAAGACAAATGCACAACATTGTGGGGGTTGGACCTCTTCTTCGTGAATCTCACAAGTAAAGTTGGAAAGAGATATGAGCTAAGGGAACGAGATTCCCTGAAAGAGGAAATTGTGACTAGAAGTACAATAGGATTAAGAGGAAATGGGAATGAGTGCTTTCCAAAGACTAGTTGAGAAACCACTTAGAGTTCTAGGTAGGGATGATAAACCACATGCAGAAGGGTTCTTGCTAAAAGAGAGATGATGAACCACCCAGGGTGCTTTTTGGGGTATTATAAACCATTCTTAGATTGCTTGACATTGTTGACAAACCACCCATTGTTGTGAATTTAGTTCTGCTTGACTAGAAAATAAACCACCCAATGTCATATGTATTTCTTATACTTTGTGTGATGAAGATGGCTTCCTGCTAAGTTTGTTGAAAAGATATTCACCTTAGATCATGTATCTAGCTCAAAGGTGACTTTTCTAAGTGACTTTGGCTATAATAGTTCTATGGTTGGGTGGAAAATTGAAGTCCTACAAATTTCCTCCTTTATCTTTATTGTAAATAAGATGCTCCGAGTTGAGATCTCTAAAATTAAAGAATTTCTCTGTGGAAATTGACATGTAGATCTAAATGATTTTCCTTTGTTGTCTAATGTTGATGCATGAATTTTTTGAATTTAATGCAAGAGTGCTTAAATTTGTTTTATGAGTTTATGACATATATTTGAGGGAAAAGTGTGAAGCTTTTTATTTACTGTTGATGGAGTGCATTTTGGGCTTGATGGCTCCAAATCACGACATGGAATGCCCTCTTTCTTGTATAGAAATAAGAGGCTAAATTCCTGATTATTTTCCTAAGGAATGGGTTATTCTTGTGTTCACTTTGAGCCTACAGATTGTCTAAATACTTGCGTGTCCTAATTATTTTCCTAAGGAATGGGTTATTCTTGTGTTCACTTTGAGCCTGTAGATTGTCTAAATACTTGCGTGTGGAAAGGAAAAGAAATACAATTTCGAATAAAAATAAATTGAAAACCTATGTTAAAGCAATTTGGCCTTCATGCCTTATTTTATAATATGCAAGCTTAGGAGGGAGAGAGAGAGAGGGGAGGGGGGGGGGGAGGGGGACATGACCGGGCATATTTACCAGGTTCGTCGATCTCCTCAATGAGATTGTGCCATTGGATGAACTTGGAGGTATGGTACCCCCAAGTTTTCAAAGGGAGGCTCCACTTGGAGCTACCAATATTATGTTCCTGGGATGACGTGGCGTATGAACCTGACCATTTAAGACCATGACCAATAAAATGAAGGGCTCAATGCATATGGACTCCCACGTCACCTTGTTGCATAAAACATGTGATGTCACCATGGTGATTTTTTGTAGTGCTTATTCCTTTCCTCCGAGATTTCACTCACGAGATTACATGGATCATGTGGGCACGTTGGAACAAAGATCGAAGTCAAATGGTGCATGCAATACATGCGACAAACAAATTTGGTAAAATATTACATGTATGTGATCCCATGTCAACCCGATGATTTCCAATAAAGGCACCCCAATGCTTTTGAAAAGGGTCTCAAAGTGAAACTCCCAATATTTTAACCCAATGATGACATGGCCTTGAGGGCCACGCTCATCTTATTATAGTGCCAATTTGTATTGCATACAAGGGGGTGAAGTTATAATATATATGTATGTTATATATAATATCTAGTGGAATGGAGATTCTATGCGTATAGACCGTCATGAATGGGTCAACAACTAGTGTTCGAACTATTATTTGGATTCCATGTGGACACCACAGAGAGGCTACGTAGGTTCCACATGGCAGGCCATAATGACTTTGGCATAAGTTAGTTGGAAAATCATTAACTGGCTTTAATATATATATTATATATATATATATATATTGGAGTTATATTGAGGTAAATTTATATCATTGTCTCGACAAGTCGAACACAATGATGCTATCCTTTTTGAGTTTTGAATTTTTTGATAAAGATCAAAATTTTGCACCCTATTCCATAACTGGAACCTTGGAGGTCAAGTTAGCTAAGTAATTGCCTTGTTTCTGCCCTTATTAGGGGCTAGGGATAGTGTAGGGGTGTGTTACAAAGTGGTATCAGAGCTCTAGGTTCAAGCACTAGACTTGGAAAGGCTCATACACATAATACTCTCAATGAATTCTAGATATGCTTTATATTTTAGATTTCCTTTTTGCCGATGGATATGTGATGGTGTTAAAAGTGTAAATTGTTGAAATGCATGGTTTCGTGGAATTATTAATGGAATGTTATTTATGTCCTACCTAAAATTTGGTGTTTCAGATTAATATAGACTAATGCGATGAGAATTTGTATTCTTTTTCTTTTCTTTTTTTTTCTAGTTGGATAACATCTATGTGTGTGTAAAAGCATATTCATAGGCATCAAGATGCAGTAAGAAAGAGAAAGAACAAGTAGAAAATTTGAACAATATTGTGTGAAAAGAACCTAATAAGATCCCAAAGAATAGTCAGTTGGGAAGATGATTGAAGGCATCATGAATTTATGCACACTCTAAGAAGCCTAAGAGCTTAAATAAGAAGTTGCAAGGAAGATAACAAAAATATTGTTAGAGAGAAAGCATAAGTGAATGCCATATTACTACAGAGTCTGTCAGAGTTGCAAAGACAGAGATAGTAGGAGATTGGTACCAACTATTAGGATAAGTATAAGCCTAAGGATAGCTCACTATAGATCTAAAAGCATAGGTTTCACAATAAGAAGGCAAAAGGCAGCTAATCAAGAAAGAGGCATAGACATGTAGAGGGAGGAATAGTTCTTCTCAACGCATCAGAAAGAGAATCAAGTATCCCTGATAGATTATCATAATGTGTAGATAAGATACATTATCACCAAAGGAAGAACATGAGGATTCCCATGCGAGAAGAATTCAAGAAAGCAAAACCCCCTATCTTTGATGGAGAAGTAAATAAATCAGAATAGGTAGAGTCTTGTCTCTTGGGAATAAAGAAGTACTTTAGATTGCACGATTATTCTGAGAACATGAAGACTAAGGTATCTATCTTCAGCTTAAAGGGAAAAGTTGATATATGGTGGGAGGATTTCAAGAACATCAAAGGAACCAAAGGGAAGGAGCTGACATGGAGGAAGCATGAAAAGTACTTCCGAGAAAAGTACCTATCCTAGAAGTATTATGTCAGTAGAGACAAGTAATTCTATGAACACAAAATGGGGTAGATGACACCTGAGGAGTATACTAGGTAATTATTGGAGCTATTGAGGTATGTGCCTATATCAAGGATGAGAAGACTAAGATATATAGGTATGTCAACGAGTTACCAAAAGTGTACCAAGATAGAATAGAATTCAATGAACCCATGATGCATATCTTTTTACTTCATTGATGCATTCATAATTTCATGTAAAAGAGCATGTAACCATAAAATGCATACACATAACATAAGCGGAAATGAAAGGAAACCTTGAGAAACAAGAGCATACATAAATTCTTAACGGAGTTCACCTAGTGTAGGTTACGTCTCTGGGCCCTGCTCAATGTGGGGAGGCCTCTTTCATTAATCTTCACAGGAAATCAAAATGCATACAAAATACAAAAAGGCATCTTATACCTCCACTTCTGGGGATGGCCTGAAAATGCACAACTCTGTTGAAGAAATGGAATACATTGTTGAATTCGTGGTGAAAAATCATGAAAAATGACTGTAAACTCGACCCCTCTCTAACTCGATCAAATTTCGGTTCCTCAGGAATCTCAAATATTCCCCAAAGACTCCTTCCCATGGGGTGGTTGGAATTCGGCTGCTCATATTAAGAAATTGATCACACCATCCACATTCCTTGCAAAAACTCTAGAGAAATGAGTATAAAGTCAGTTTGGTTCTGAAACTGTCTTTTTCGGGCCTATAGGGAATCTTTTAGATTGCATGTAGATTCCCGCGTCAAGGTTCCACCTTCATGGTTCTACCCTCAATAGTTTGTCTCCGAAACATATGTTGCTTAGATCATAAAAGCATCTGCACCATCAGAGTCCTGGCGGAATTCTAGTTCATTTGAGTATAAATGTGGCACAATTCTAACACCTGCAAAAATCAGCTCCAAGGAATCTAAAATATTCCTCCAAGTTCCTTAAATCATGGTTCCACCTCCTCTCTCTACATGTCAGTCATGGTTACACTGCGTCAACCTTCATGCATGCTCATTGATGGGTTCCACACATACTCATTGTTATGTCTTTGTCCCCAGTTGCACAATTTTTTGAGATTTGAATTACTCGTGGCGGGTGGACATCACATAGTAGGCTCATTGGGCCATTGGTAGAAGTGCCTATTGTGTGGGGTAGGTTAGGGTTCCAACACCATGACCTCTCCACATTTGGCGTTCCATTATTATATTTTCCACATCATTTGAATTGGCTTGGTTTTTTACCGGAACGACATTTGGTTTGGTCGGCGGTTAATATTTTGGGACCGTTGGCGGACCGACCAAAGTGGCTTTGACTCCCACCATCCTCATTAAAATAGTGTGTCATTTGAATGGTTCAACAACCATATGTTATATATGGTCACAAAATATTTTAATCTCACCACTATTTAAACTATATGATATGTATGTTATGTATTGAATCGTTCGTCCATACCTTGTATTATTTTACAATCTGTCCCTATGCCATTTAATATGAATCAAATCTTAGTTGCTTGGTCCATTGAATATATTCGTTGATTTTAAATGAGCCCAAAATCTATGGTTAATAATAACCATTTTTTTTTATAATAACCTCTTTTTTGTCATTATTTAATTTTTGGTTATTTTAATATTTTTTGTTTGTCTTTTTGTGCAGTGCTAGGAGACCAATGTTGGAGTGCCACATGTGAGTGGCTTATTGGTCAACCAGTCACCTTATAATCAAAACAGGCCCCACGTATCCTTATGACTTGCAAACTTTTGACACTAATAGAATGGTCATACGATCTTCGATTGAGGTGTCATTTGCGTCATTGGGTTCGTAATGACGAGCTCTATAACCTAATACCATTATAGCATAGGTTTGAAAACTTTATAAATTGAGCCTTTGAAGATCCTCTTGGATCATTCCTCCCCAATACACAACAAGTGCCCTAATAGACCACACTTCCTTCACCTTTGTACTTCAGAGCCATAAGTGATGAATCGACACCTGCATTCTTTGAAAACCTGTAGTACATCTTGCAAAATACAATTTCTTTTTACATGAATAAAGATGTCCCAAGAAAACCCCATATTTGCCAAGATTTTATAACACACTCATTACCAAGCTTACATCAAAATCATAAAATAACCAATACCCAACCTATAAAAAAAAGGCCGAAAGCGTCATTGTGTTTCTTTCATAAGCGATGGAAAACACTTCATCACTTTCACAATCATTTTACAACATGTGATTAACAAAATTCAGTCATGACAAGCTCATATATCTAATAAAACCATCTCTCACTCAATAAAGTGAATGGGTCGTCTCCTTGTGGCTGATTTTCTTGTTGAACAACTTCACTGGTTGGCTCCTTTATAGGTGTTTTCTAGTCATGAAGTATCTGACGTGTGGATCTCTAATGTCCATCCTTGTTTTAGTGACTTCAATGATTCTTTCTCCTCCTAACTTTCTGGATTGTCTTGGAATGCTTTTTCTTAGTGTGCCTTTGATGAGGAGAACTTCCTGTGGACTCACCATCACTGGAATGTGGTGAGGTTCTCCCATCATCCATCATTGGTTGGTCACTGGTTGTCTTGGAGCATTCTCCAGCATCTTTTATGAGATAACAAAGTCTCGCATAATGAGGTAATTCCTCCACTTTGATTAGATTCACAATGCCCTATCCATTAATGCCGAGGCCATTCCTCAATTCTCCGTTTTCTTCAACAATTTGATCCAATTCCTGTAGTGTGTTTCTCAAAAGTAGCGAAATTGTCATCATGAAAAGAACATGAAATTAAAGAATCACTTTTTACCTTAGGCTTGTTATGTTGCAACTTTTCCAAGGCCTCCTCCTTGGCTTGTAACTGATGTTGTAACCTTTATTTCTCCTTAGTTCATCATTCTCCAATCGAATGCTTTGGTTGATCTCTTCGAGTTCTTGGAGCCATGTAGTCTTTGGCGCTCTTCTCATTTTTGGCACAACATCTACTGAAATCTTTGCCTCATCACCTGAATCGGAACCCAAATCGATAGGTCCATCTTTTGGAATCCTAAGAGATGCAATATTCATCTCATCACCTAAGTTTGATCCCAGGTCAATTGGTCCAACACTTGAAAATCCTGTAGATGTGATCTTCTCATCATCCTCTGATTTAGATTCTTGGAATTTTTGCATAGTTGCAACTATCTTCTGCTTCTCCTTCCTGCCATTCCTCTTTGGCCTCAATTATAGATACAATTTCTAGCAATATTCCTCATCATGTCCTTTCTCACAATGAGTACAAGAGTGCTTTGCTTCTTTCCTCTTAGTTGTTACTACCCTCTTTGGATGAACATATTTCTCATGCTTCCCCCTGCTTTCAAGATGTAAAACCTTCACACTAGCTTCATTAAGAATTTTAGGTCAAATAATAACAATGAATGGCGTAAATAGCTATGCAAAGAGCCAATGTATTTCATCAATGTCTCAGGAGAGTCTACTGGAACATTCAATGCTAATGTTTGTTTTATAAACTCCTTTATAACATTTTTACCTTTGCTTTGTTTCAAATGTTCCCATTCCATCATGTTTTTCTGTTTGTAGCCCAATGGGTAAAACTATCTTTTTATAGTAGAAACAAACTCACACCAAGATGAAAGAAGTTTACGATTACTCTTACCACCTTTCTGCATCTTGCTTTCCCACCATACGAGAGTAGTTCCACTCAATCGAAGGCATGCTAACTAGATCTTGGCCTCATCCTCTTTGATTCGTTATATGCGACAATATACTTCAACCTGCCTAATCCAGTTATCTGGATTTTCTACATTAGTTTCTCCACTAAACATAGGTAAATCAAACTTGAAATCCAACTTGAAAAAGGGCATTATATGAGCTTTTCTACCTTTAGAATGATGAGAAGAGGAAGAAGAAGAAGTTTCACTCAAAGATGGAGATGGAGGTTCAAGAGGGGGCACTTCTCCTCAACCTTCATGATTTACTGAGGTAGTATCATCTGCTCCTTCTTTCTTCTCTTGTTTCACCATTGTCTTCTCATATTCTACAAACAATTTGTCCACTTTTTTTGCCATGGTGTAGAAGACCTTGCAATAATTTCTCTCTTCCTCCAATTGAGAATCTTCATATTCCATTTTCCTTCTTCGTGTTGCATGCCCCACTTCTAGATCAAAGGAATTAAGTTTTCCTTCACCCTTTTGGAGCTTTATGCTAGTTATCGCACACTTGCAATTCACATCAACAGAAGATCCGCTATGATACCAAACTTGATCCAGATATTTTTACTTCAATGATGCATTCATAATTGCATGTAAAAGAGCATGTAACCATAAAATGCATACACATAACATAAGCGGAAATGAAAGGAAACCATGAGAAAAAAAGGCACACACAAATTGATAACATAGTTCACCCAGTGTGGGTTATGTCTCCAAGCCCTACTCAATGTGGGGAGGCCTCTTTCATTAATCTTCAATGGAAATCAAAATGGATACAAAATACAAAAAGTCACCTTATACCTCCACTTTTAGGGATGGATTGAACATACACAACTCTTATGAGTAGATGGACTACACTATTGAATTCGTGATGAAAAATCATGAAAAATGACGGTAAACTTGACCCCTTTTTGACTCAGTCAAGTTTCGGCTCCCCAGGAATCTTAAAGATTCCCCAAAGATTATTTCTCATGTGGTGACTATAATTTGGCTTCTCATATGAATAAATTAATCACGCCATCGCGCTCCTTGCGAAAAACTGAGAAAAATGAGTATAAAGTCAACCTGGTTCTAAAACTGCCATTTTCGGCCTCTAAGGAATCTTTTAGATTCCATGCAGATTCCTACGTTAAGGTTCCACCCTCAATAGTACGTCTTTGGAAAAATCGATGCTCAGATCATAAAATTGTCTACACCATTAGACTTCTGGACAAGTTTTGGTTAATTTGAGTATAAACTTGGCACAATTTTGACACTTCCAAAAATTAGCTCCAAGGAATTTCCTCCAAGATTCCTTAAATCATGATTCCACCTCCTCGGTCTAAATGCCAGTCATGGTTTCGCTGCGTCAACCTTCGTGCATGCTCAGTGTTGGGTTTTGCGCACACTCATTTTTCCGTCATTGTCCCCAATCGCATAATTGTCTGAGATTTAAATTACTCGTGGTTGGCGAACACCACAAAGTAGGCCCGTTGTGTCGTTGGTAGAAGCGCCTATTATGTGGGGGAAGTTTGGGGTTTCGACCGTGCAACCTCTCCACATTTGGGACTCTGTTAGTTTATTTGGCGCATCGTTTGAATTGGCGTTGGTTTTTGATTGGTCCGATGTTTGGTTTGGTCAACAGTTAATATTTTGGGGCTGTCAGCAGATCGACCATGGTGGGTTCGACTCCTGCTGGCCTCATTAAAATAGTGTGTCATTTTAATGGTTTAAAAACCATATGTTATATATGGTCACAACATATTTTAATCTCACCACCATTTAAACTATATGTTATGTATGCTCTGCATTGAACCATTCGTCCATACCTTATATTATGTAACAACCTGCCATATGACTTGTCCATATGCAATTTAATATGGCTCAAATCTTAGTTTCTTGGTCCATTAAATATATTTGTTGACTTTAAATGAGCCCAAACACTATGGTTATAATAATAACCATTTTGTTTATAATAACCTTTTTTGTCATTATTTGGTTTTTGGTTATTTTAATCTTTTTTGTTTGTCTTTTTGTGCAGGGCTAGGAGACCAATGTTGGAGTGCCACATGTCAGTGACTTATTGGTCAATCAGCCACGTTATAATCAAAACAAATCCCATGTCTCCTTACAACTTGCAAATTTCTGACAATGATAGAATGGCCATACGATCTTCGATTGAGGTGTCATTTGCATTATTGGGTTCATAATAGCGAGCTCTATAACCTAGTACCATTATAGCCAAGGTTTGAAAACTTTAGAAATTGAGCCGTTGAAGATCCTCATGGATCAACCCAAGACTTTGGAGGAGGTTATTCAAAATACCAAGCATTTTTATGAACAATCTAAGCATAAGATTGAAGTTTATACTGACTAGTGGAATACAGGTAAAGGAGGAGGACAAAGAACCTTAAGATATAAGCAAGGAGGAAAGGGTGGAAATTTTAATATCCTCACCAAAAAAGAACATCAATAAAATTCCATAATCAACATAAATATACCTCACAAATTAGTGAATGAGTAGGGTGAAGGATTTGGGAAAGAGAGCATACAATGTTGGGAATGTGGAGAAAACCATTTGTGAAGAAATTGACCTCTATTGTAGAAGAATGGAAAGAAATTATATAACATATAAGAGGAAACAACTATGAATGATGTGTCCCAGAGAATTCCCATGATATACAAAACATTGGATAATAGGTAGACATACCAACAAGTAGAGATCATTCAAATGGAAGGTATGGTAAAAGACTCACCAGTCTAAGTTTTAATTCACCCAAGATCCAATTTAAACTATATTAGTCCTAAGATTGTGGGAAAATATGATTTTCCAAGAAAACCCATGAGGAATCATGACTTGTTTAGTTGGTCACTAGGACAAAGAGACAGATAACAAATATGGTTGAATCTTGCCCTATAGAAATCACGGGCATCACTATGACAACCAATTTAAATTTTCTACCATTAGGATCATATGATGTCCTAATAGGTACTATGGATTGGTTGGTATCCCAAAGGAAAAATGTGGATTCCTATGACAAAGTGTTTGACTGCCACAGTGATGAAGTCGCTCTAATAATTTTGCAAGGTGTTAAGAGGCCAATAACACTTTGAATGAATCATCTTGGTGATGAAAGTAAAGCATTGTAGTAGAAAAGATTGTGCCCTTTACGGCATCCAGATAATAGAGGAGAAAGAGACCTCATAGATCCCTCATCCAATTTCCCAGTGCTAATGCAATTTAGATATGTATTTCGAGATGAGTTTTCAAGACTACCTCCCAATAGAGATATCGATTTGACCATCGAGTTGATCCCAAGAACAACACCAACAACAAAAGCCCCCTATTATATGAGCACCCATAAACTCACAGAGTTAAAATTTCAATTGAAGGAATTCATGGAGAAGGGATACGTATGGTCAAATGTTTCACCACAGGTATCCCTAGCACTCTTTGTCCAAAATAAATATGGAATCATACATCTACGCATAGATTATCAACAACTAAACAAGGCCATTGTGAAAAAAAGTACCCATTGCCTATAATTGATGATTTGTTTGGCCAATTGTGAGGGGTTGTCGTGTTTTCCAAGATTAATTTAAGGATTGGATACCACTAGGTCAGGATCAAGGAAGAAGAAATTCATAAAATCATGTTCAAGATGAGGTAACGCCATTATGAATTTATTGTAGTACCATTCAGGCTTACAAATTCTCTAACCACCTTTATGTGCCTGATGAATAATGTGTTCAAACCAAATTTGTGTTGATGTTTGTGGATGACATCTTAGTGTATTCAAAGAATGAAAAGAAGCATGAGGACCACCTGAGAGTTCTACAACTGCTCAAAGAGCACAAATTGTATGCCAAGCTTATCAAATGCGAGTTCTTTCAAATTTAGGTTCACTAGTTGGGGCATGTGATATCAAAAGGAGTGCTTGTGGACCTAAATAAGATCAAAGTGATAATGGAATGGCCCATGACATGGAATGTGACTAAGTTTAGATCATTTATGGGGTTGGTTGGTTACTACCGAAGGTTCATTTGAAACTTCTCAAAAATTGGGCATTCCATCACTACATTACAAAGAAAATGAGTGAAGTTTCAATGGACACCTAAATGTGTAGCTAGATTTGAACAACTGAAGAAGTTACTCACTTGTGCACCTATTTTGATAATAGTTGATGAAGAGAAATATTGTGTAGTTTGCACTAATGCTTGTAAGGGGGGACTTGGTCGATTCTTGACGTAAGAAGGACATGTAATTTGCTATGAATCTAAGAATCTGAATGAGCACGAAAGGAACTATGTCACTCATGACTTGGATCTGGCAGCCATTGTGCATGCACTAAAAATGTGGAGGAATTACTTATTGTGAAGGGTATTTGTGTTGATGACATATCACGATGGATTGAAATACTTGTTTGACCAACCCAAACTAAATGTCAGACAAACTAGATGGTTGGCTTTGATCAATTTGATTTTGAAATTAAGCACATCAAAGGAAAATAGAATAAGGTGGTAGATGCACTCAGTAGAAGTTTGAAATAGGTCCACCTAGTAGCCATATGAATTTTCTCATTTGACATTAAGGAGAGAATTAAAGGAGTGATAAATAATGAACATTGTCAATTTGTGAAGAAGTGTTGGCAGGAACAACTAGATGGATTAGTGAGTAGAAGTTACCAACTTAGTGACAATGGAATACTAATATTCAAGAACCTAAAATATGTTCCCAATGCTAAGGATTGAAGGAATATTATCATGGATGAATGTCATAAAATACCTTACTTAGGTTACCCTGGATATCAAAAGATGATGACAACAATGAAGAGGACATATTTTTTGTTAGGATTGAAGAAAGATATTTCATAATACCTTTCAAAATGTTTGGAATCTCAACAAGTGAAGGTGGAATGAAGACATCTAGCTGGACTGCTACAACCAATTCCAATTCCAGAATGGAAATGGGAGGTCATATCCATGGACTCCATTACAGGATTTCCTAAGATATCTAGACAACATGATGTCATCATGGTGGTAGTGGATAAATTGAGAAAAGTGGTTCACTTTATAGCTATTAAAAGTACTCATAAAGAAATGGATATAGCCCATATTTTCATGAAAGAGGTGATCAAGTTACATGGATTACCCAAAAACATAATATCGGACAGAGATGCCAAGTTCACTTCAAAATTTTGGAAACCACTTTTTGCTAGTTTTGGAACCTGAATAGGCTTGAGCACAAGTTCTCATCCCTAGACTAATGGTCAAACAAAGAGAGTAAATAGAATATTGGAAGACATGATAAGGATGTATTTGATGCATCAACCAAGAAAGTGGAAAGACAACCTTCCACTAGTAATATTTGCATACAATAATGGTTGTCAAGAGTGCTTGGGAATGAGTCCCTTTGAGACAATTTATGGTCGAAGATGCAATACGCCTATCAATTGGGAGGATCCAATAAATAAAGGAATTATTGGGTTAGATTTGTTGAAATAAATGGATCAGGAAATGAAGACCAAGCAAAATTTAAAGGCAGCTCGAGATAGGCAGAAAAGTTACGGAGACGAGTAAAGACTACATAAAGAGATTCAATTAGGAGAGCATGTTTATCTCCATATCAAGCCAAAGAAAATATCATTAAAAATGGGCTCATGTGCCAAGTTGGAACCCAGATATAGTAGACAACTTTAGATCTTAGATATACTGGGGCCAGTGGCCTATATATTGGCCTTGCCACCCATGGTGAAAATACAAAATTATTTTCATGTTTCCTTGCTTAAGAAATATATTTATGACATTAATCATATCATTGACTGGTTTTTGATACAAGTGGAACCAGAGGGAGAGTTTTAACCAAAACCATTATGCATCTTAGGCCAGAGGCAAATCATACTCTAGAATAGAATAATAGAGCAATTCAAAGCATAATGGAAGCAATTTGGACCTACTGAATGTTATTTTGGTAGAAGAGTGACAAGTTCCAATCATGGGACTAGATTCCTCTTTTTGAGAGGACCATTTTTTTCTATTGAAGTGCTCAATTTGGACAAGGGAAAGTGTATTTTTGAAGAAAATCCCACATCTGAAAAAAAGGATAGGTTGGCCCAAAAGAGAAATTAGACAGCAATGGATGGCTATAAATACAAGTCAAGTGACCCTCATTTGGAAATCATTATCATTATCATCATTCTTATTTATTTTGGTTTGGCTTGCACAATTCTGAGGCTTGGTCATAGAGATTGGTTCGTACATGTCTGAGATTGCACGATTTGAAGCTGGCACATGTGTTTAGGGTTTTGGTTTCCAGTCGCAGGCATGCTTCAAGAAAATTCCAATCGAAACCACAGGAACACATGCTCATGCATGCTATTGGAGGGTTACAGTTACATGCTCATCTCTCTTTGCGTGCGTTTGGAAGTTAAGGGTTGATTTTTATAGTTGATCGCAAATTTCGTTAGTTGACTGTAGAGTTCGACAATTGACCGTAGATAGTGACAGTTGATCACATGCTTTAAAAACAAGGTTTTTATTATTAGCATTGTTAGATTCATCTCATGGATGTTTTTTAGTTGATTTTTCTGGATAGGATTATGGTTGAAGATATGGATCATTGTACTTTCTCTTGTTGAATCATTCAATGACAATATAATAAGAAGAAGAATTTGAAATGGTTTTCCCCATAGTGGTTTTTTCCCTGGTCACCGACCAATACTAGTGTCTCTATGTGTGAATTCTTTTCTTTTATTATTCCTTTATGTTTCACTGCATTGATGATGATATTGTTCTTTCTATATAGTTGCATATGTTTCTCAATAATGTTGTAAAACTAAAAATGTTATTATGTTGTGGGGTGAACTTAATATGTAAATAATGAAATGAAATTATCTAAAGAAAAGAACAATATATCCCTAAGAAAAATTAACACTACATAGTCAGGCTGAAGAAAAGTCATTGAAGATCACCCCTGTGAAGACACCATTAATGGAAACAAGAGAAGGTGGAGGAGACATTAAAAAATTCTAGGGTTTGAAGGAAACCCTATGCAATTTTATTATTAAAGTTTGATGGATATCATGAGGTTAGGGTTTGGAAGAAACCTTGGAATATGATAAAGGTTTGAGTTTTACAGTTTAGAAACCATAACATGAACAATGAGGAGTTGTTCTAGCGCTTATGACAGATTCATCATAACCCTAGTTGGGCTAGTCTCAATTTTGCCTTGGTTATTGATGAAGTCAATGGATGTATTGAAGGTAACATTGTTCTATGGGTAATGGATGGTCATGAATCTTAAAGGCTGATCCAATAGGGATATGATCACCTCTCATTGAAGATAATTATCTTTTAGATTTATGTTACTTCTTTGTGACTCTATTCTTATTTAGATTTATTGATTTGTTTGTTACTTATAACATTTGAATATATTTATACTTCTAACCTTTATATGAGTTATGATAAGTATATATTTCTTGAGGATCATCTAAGGTGCAGGAAAAGAGAGCTAGTGCAAGTAGAAAAGAGTTGGTGGTACTTGATGAAAAGGTTTCAAAGTAGCATCCAAAAATTATATGAGTGCAATAACTGCCAAAGAAAAATAAGAGTTACAAGGTATCTGAATACTATGAGGTATGTATAGTGTATTATTTCAATATTATTATTTAGTTGCAAGATTGGAAGGCAAGTTAATTGTTGCCACTAGAACTGCATTTTTTACCACCAGAAGTACAATTGTTTTATATATTGGTAGCAGAGTACATTTTTAAAATTTATTCATTGATATCTATTGTGGGAATGGTTCTCACTAGGAAGGAGAACTATCCTCAGTGGTCTCGGAAGATCAAACACACTCTCATTTTCAATGATTTATGGAAAGGCGTTTATGCAGGAGAAGGAGATAATGAACCTGCAAAGCCTACCTCAAACAAGGAATTCACCATTTGGGAAAACAAGAACAACATGACCTATGCCTTGATTGCAACATTTTTAAATGAAGAGGTGAGTCGCCATATTTCACCATTTTCAAATGCTTTTGAAGCCTTACATAAGTTGAAGGAACTCTATGACTCACACTCTACACTTGAAGTTGTCCAATTGATGATTAAATTGTTCAGTCTTGAATTACAAAATGATGATCCTCTTACTCTTGCATCAGAAGTAAAATCTATTATGCATGATATCAAAGTCACTAATGTTGAACTAGACATTCCTCTGATAGCTTTTGTCAAGTCACTTTATCCCACTTATTCAAATTATCTTGAGTTATTGCAAGCAAATGGAAGCCTCAAAGAGATTACCTTTGACTCCCTTGTGAATAAATTTGTTGAGAGAGAGAAAGCTTTTGGGAAGAAGACAACTCCTCAGTCTTCTGAAGAAGTTGTGTCTATTGCACATAGAGAGAAGAATCATGCTCAATAGTCTTCTAGAGGAAGAGGTGGTTGAAGAGGAAGAGGAAGAAGAAATTTCAGAGGCAGGGGGGAAGAGGAAGGAGATTGTAATTTTTTACACAATCTCAAGGAGAAAAGTCTGATCTGCGTTGCATACATTGCAATAGAGATGGATCACATGATGCATCCACATGCAATTTTCCTTGGGACAAAATTGAGCAGGAAATAAATCAAGCCAAAGGTAAAACCAATGACAAAGAGAAAGGTAAAGAACATGAATCCACTCACTATGTTGTGGCACATTGTACTATTGGAGTAAATGAAGACTTGTTTAATGCTTCACTTGCTTCTTGGAAAAATGATTGGTTGCTTGATTAAGGAGAAACTTGCCACATGACTTTTAGAAGAGATTGTTTTGAGGAATTTACTGATTGTGTTGATGGAGTAGTATACTTTGCAAACAAATCAAAACTCAAGTCATTAGGGCTTGGCACAATCAGGCTCAAATTTCCTGGTCTTCCAAGACTTTGTTCTGCATGATGTTTTATATCTCCCACAACTGAGGAGAAACTTGTTTTCCTTGGTTCACATCCACCAGCAAGGACACTCCATTCATATGTTTGATGGCAAGTTTGAGGTGAGAAAAGAATCATATCACTCACTTATCATGACGGGGATAGAAGAAGAAAGACTTCTGAAGATGCAAGGTACCTCTACCCATGCACACAATTTCTCATACAGTTCTTATTATGATGAAGGTATATTTCCATCAAGTCTTTTATGGCATGCTAGATTTGGACACTTGAACTATGACAATATTCACTTGTTGAAGAAAAATGGTGTTACTGGTTTGCCTACAATTCCTGGGAAACTTAAGCAATGTGATGCATGTATTCTAGGAAAGCATAGAAAACCATCTTTTCATGATTCACATTCCAAAGCACATAGAAAACTTGAACTCATTCATTCAGATTTATGCGGTCCAATGCTTGTTCCTTTTGCAAATGGAAATAAATATATGATGACATTTATTGATGACCACACCAAAATGTGTTGGGTTTATTTGTTGAAGAACAAACCTGATTCTTTTCAAACATTCAATAACTTTCATACGTGGATTGAAAATGATGCACAATCTCATATTGGCTCTATTCACACTGATAATGGAAAATAATACACTTCAAATGAATTTGAAAACTATCTCCAACAACATGAGATCAAACATCAAACACCTGTGCCTTATAATCCCCAACATAATGGAGTAGATGAAAGAATGAAGAGGACAATCTTAAATATGGTATGTTCCATGATGTTTTTCAAGAATGTAAAATTGATGTTTTGGGCTTATGTAGTTCTATGTGCTGTATATGTAAATAATAGATGTCCATCTAATGCTATTAGAAACAAGACTCCTTATGAAATGTGGTATGGCCACATTCCTTTGGTAAAGCATCTCAGGGTCTTTGGTTCCACCTGTTATGGCTTGATACCAAAGGTACATAGAAACAAACTTGGTGCAAGGAGTTGTAAGTGTATCTTCTTGGGGTAATCAAACACCTCCAAAGCATATTGTCTCTATGATGAACTTAATAAAAAGTTTGTTGTATCTAGAGATGTAATCTTTCTTGAACCTTCCAAAGCTAACAATGTTGTTGAGCGACAACTTGATTGCTTGGATAGATTCAGGCATGCAAAATCATTTCAAGAATTTGATAATTAGATTCCACATCTTGAAGGGGGGATTCCTATACTGGATCAATCTGTGGAATCTTCTTCTAAAGCACTCTCTCCCCCACATGGAAGTCCAACCACTGATGATACTTTGAGTGATGTGATTGACAGAATTGGGAGACTCAATCTTGATTTAGTCCCAACTCAATCATCTAAGTAGCCTGGACCATCTCAGAAAGATCCCCCAAAGTGGCTAACAAAGACACTTGAAAGTGTTCATCTTGATGAGGTTGGAAAGACGGGAACAAGAAATTCAACCAGGCAAAATGGAGGTGATGTAGATGATTCTGATTCACATGTTGATATGGATGTTTCTTATGATTGTGAACTGAATTTGTCTATAGATTTTGAACCAAATTCCTTCAAAGAAGTTGCTTCTCATGATGAATGGAAAGAAGCGATGCAAAAGGAGTATGATGCCTTGATAAAGAATGGCACTTGGAAGCTGGTTGATCCTCCATTAGGAACCAAATCAATTGGCTGCAATTGGGTCTACAAGAACAAGTATAAAGTTGATGGATCTCTTGACAAGCGCAAAGCCAAGCTTGTGGAAAAAGGTTTTGCAGAGAAGGAAGGGGTCGATTATGAGGAAACTTTTTCCCCACAAAAAAATGGGCTACCATCTGAACACTCTTTTCCTTAGAAGCTTAGAACGGTTGGAAAGTCCATCAAATGGATGTAAAAGCTACTTTATTGAATGGAGATCTCAAAGAAAAAAAAATTATGTCGCAACCAAAAGGATTCATTGTGAAGGGACATGAACATAAAGTATGAAAACTTGTGAAATACTTGTATGGCCTCAAGTAAGCACCACGAGCCTGGTATGAAAAGTTAACTGAGCATCTTCTAAAACTCAACTTCAAACATTATGATCTTGATGATGCAACTTTGTTTGTCAAGAAAGTTGGAAAAATAGCTGTATATATTATGGTATATGTAGATGATATTTTGATGACAGGGAACAATGAGAGCTACACTGCATCCATAAAGAAGGAATTGAGGAAAGGTTTCGAAATGACTGACTTGGGCTATGTTCACTACTATCTTGGTATTGAAGTAAATCAACATCCGAATTCTGTATTCCTCACTCAAAAGAAGCACATTGGAGATCTATTGAACAGGTTTGGCATGGATGAGTGCAATCCTTTGACTACTCCAATGGAGCAAAACTTAAAGCTCACATCCATTGAAGGAAAAGAATTTGAGGATGCAACAAAGTATAGACAACTTGTAGGAAGTCTCAACTACCTAACTACTACTAGACTAGTCATTTCATTTGTTGTTGCAATCCTCTCCAGGTTTATGCAAAAGCCTTGTGAGGGACACTGGTCTGCTACAAAAAGAGTTCTAAAGTACTTAAAGGGAACCCAAGACTTTGGACTCAAGTATACATAGGTGGGCGAATTCAGCTTGATTGGATACTCTGATTCAGACTTCGATGGAGACAAATAAATTGGGGTATCTACTTTAGGTTATGCTATGAGTCTTAGATCAGGAGTTGTCTCTTGGCGATCACACAAACAATCAGTTCCAACAGATTCCACAATAGAGGCAGAAAATGTGGCAGCAACTGAGGCAACAAAATAAATTGTGTGGCTCAGGAAAATTCTAGAATATTTGCACGTAAAACAAGTACATTCAACCCCACTCATGATTGACAACACCTTCGCAATAAAATTTTCCAAGAACCCAAAGTTCCATGATCGAATGAAGCGCATCAATAAAAAATACCATCTGATTCTACATCATGTTGAGGCCAAGACAATCCATCTACTCCATTGTTACACTAATGAGCAGATTGCAGACATCTTCACCAAAGTGCTTGGAAGAGAAAAGTTTGAAAGATTCAGAACGATGCTTGGACTCACCAACATCCCTTCAGATTAAGGGGGGGGGGGAATGTTGACACCTAATCATTGGGATTGGGTGAATACTTGTAAATAATGGAAAATAAAGAGTCATCGGGATGTGAAGCCCAAGAGTCACTCCCTCATGTATATAACCATGAGTAATCTCAATGAATAAACACAATTCATTTAAGGAGTTACCTCCTAGCCTGACATTAATACCTAATGTATGATGAGAATATCACCTTCATCAATGACTCATATATGCATATGAAAGTAAGTTTGATTTATGGTACATGTGATATATTGGTGTGTTTGATATTTTCAAGGTATTTTATGGATTTCTTAAGTTAGATGCTTTGATATATGGTGACTTGATGTTATTGTTAACACTTATGATAAACATGGAAACCTTGATGATAAAAGTAGAACAATAAGATTGATATTCAGGATATTCTTGTTGACCTTGGTTAGGTTTGATAAGCTTACTAAATTTGATGATGTTGTAAATTTGGATACCCTAAATTGATGGTTGAGTAATGTGATGATGAAGTATATGAGGTTGATATGCTACGAATATGATTCATATATGTTTGAAAGCCTGATATAGTTTGAATTTATGATCTAATAGTTTTTGTTGATGCATGACAACATTAGGATAGATAGGTTGATGTCTTGAATGATGATGACTAATGTGGCTTCCCATTTAGAGGGAGAAACTCTCCATGAGATCTCTACACCTATTATTAATTACAAAAAATGAATAGAAGACACTCAACTATTAAAGGAAGGATTATGGACATGAATAACCATCTGATGTTGTTGAAAAGGTTTTGGCAAGTTCTGATATGAACAAATAAGGTTTCTCCTAGTCCAAGCCCCAACTGCTAGGAGAAAGGATTAAGGGTGTGGTTATAAGCCTCTAAACCACATGGAAAAAGGCTTATGGGTGTAGCTAAGCCTGTAGGATACAAAATCTAAATACTTATACATGAGGCCAGGAACGCACTTGGTGTATGAAAATCTTACAGACATGGAGCATATGATAGAATGTTCTATGAGCAGGGAAGTTTTACATAATGTTTGACTTATTATAGAGAATATGAATTTCATAGCTAATCTTGTGTTTGAAGGGAACTGAAATATGCATATTAGTATGTTTTTTGCCTTGAATTGATCACTTGAGCTAGTATATGACATTATTTGGTAACAATTGCAAGGGTTTAATAAGATCTGGCTTATTGCCTTGATTTAATATAGATAAGCAATATTGGCTTGTATAGTTGATGAGGGCCTTAGAACTTTGACATGATTTTTGATGTTGGATTTTAAGCCTCTGTGGAAGTTTTTTGTAGCTTCATGTTCTGGATTATCCACAGTTTCCAGTTCAGTCTGTCGACGTTTCAAACCCCAAAGGGGGTCCATCATCAGGACAACTCTGAAAGATAGATAGAAATTCATAAATATGTTTTGGGTTGATTGAATTCAAAATGATAATAGTTATGATCAGATTTGGTACTTGAAAGTGGAAATTTACTTTAATATGACAGTGTCATGACTTGCTTGACCTAGTGGGCATAGCGACTCTCAACATTCAGAATTGATTTTGTATTGGCACCTTTGGAATTTGGCACATTAATTCAAGTATAAACAATCGTAATTCAGTATGAAATGATCTCACAATGAATGGATCAAACTTATATGATTTATCATTGGTGTATGTATTTGCATCTAGTGACATAAATTATTTATATTATGATCATGAGGATGGCTTGAAAAAGTTTGGCTTGATATTGCTTGGTAAATAACAATAGTTGACATGAAAATAGATAAGGTTGTAACTTGGTATTTGGATATAAGCTCTACCTGACACCTGGTTTGAATATTTTATCACAATGATATTGGCAGAAACTCTTATGACTTTAATATTAGTTTTGATTTGGCATCTAAGGCTTGATAAGTTGACTTAGTTGATTTGGTTGCACAATATTGATTTGTGTGAGGTTGAGAATATTGGTTTAGAGATAGCATTGTATGGTTTGAAGAAAGCTTCCATATCCTAGTATGTCTACATTGACAGTTACCTAGTGAAGCTTGAAAGATGTGTCGATCCATTCATATACTTCAAAATGGTCCAAGTTATGCCTTTGATTTTGGTTTTATATGTTGATGGTATTTTCTTGATAGCTAATAAGAATCTGATGATCAAAGTAAGAGGGATTTGGCCTCTGAAGTTCGATGAAGGAAAATATATCATGACGCTATTGGAGAGATATTGGAAAATGGAAATGCAAATCCTTGGACACTTCGATGGAATAGAATTTCAAGAAATTATGCAGAAATATTGTTGAACTTGCCTTGGAAACCAACAGTTCATTGAAACATTGATGTTCCATGGGAACACATGTTCAGTTATATATTTTGCAATGAACCTAATTCAATTGATGATTAAGTCGCTTCATACACAATAGGTTGTAGATAAACACTTTTTGGATATTTTCATGAGACGATAAATTTTGATCTGAGATATTCGTCCTGTAATATATGACTGCATAGATGCATCGATACTGTTTGAGATCACTATTGATAAGATGAGCACAAATCGGTGCTACTTTAATATGAGATCTTCCATGATATTTTGGACAAGCAGGAAATATAAGTTCGTAGCTTTAAGCACAACCGAGGTTGAGTACATTGTTGCTAGCAAGGATAAATGTGGGACAACTTGGTTAAAGAAGGTACTTGGTGAGATTTTTGAGTAGATTCTGGATATGATAGTGATGCATTACGATAATAAAGAGTGGGATCCAATTGGTAGAAAAGCCCATATATTGATGAGACTAAGATATAGTCATGCATTGAGACAATGTTGATATATGATACAAACTTAGGCTTGTGGTTTTTGCCTCCGTGAGAGGGAGGATGAATAAGGTATCATTTTATGATATGTATTTTGTTTTAATATGATATTTGATTTGATGACCTGCATGAACATGAAGACACAAGACTACTTCTCTTAATAATATATGATGTTTAAGCAAGTATCGAATATGAGAACATTGATATGTTTCTAATATACATAGAGTAGCATTGATCGAGGACACTGAGGAAGCTCTTCCCCCATTTTTTAGCTCTTAGGGTGAGGAATTGAGATGTAAGGCTCCTGGGGTTGATAGATTTCTAGAAAATAGGGTATCAACCCTATTTGTTACCCATAGGTTCGAAGATGTTTCTCCTCTATCTTGGTTTATGAATAGTATACTCTAGTTGGCATCATACCCACAAGCTGGGCTTATTGGGAATACCACTCCCTATCTCTCCAATGAGTTGAAAGAGTGTTTGGAGGTGTAAAACCCAAGTTTATTATGATGTAGGTGTTCTACCACACGACTTTTGAGGGTCATTGTTGGTAAGATCAGTGGTAAATAGGATGGATGAGATATTGTTGATCGACATAGGGTGGAAGATGTTTTCTCCCCTATGCTATGACTTTGATTGCTCAACATAGGGTGGAAGATGTTTTCTCCCCTATGAGATGACTTGGGGTGAGAGTGTCCCATAGGACCTTCCTCATTGTTATTATATTTCGGGTTGAGACTGAGCTCCCTGATATGGTTTCAAGTTGAGATGTGCTCCCTGATATTAATCTCTCTAATGATTCTTGGGTTGTAACATTGATCTTCCTGCTAACAATTGATTCTGGGTGGTAGCAGTGGCTCCCCGATGAATAGAGAGTGGTAGCTTGGACTCCCCTCCAATGTCAAAATATTATTCTTTTAGATTTGAGAATGTTTAGCATATGAGAAGAGACAATTAAGAGATAAGTAGGGATAAGCAGAAATGAGTTTAGATGAGCAGAGATGAATAGTGTTGACATTTGATGACGAGTTACTTGAGATATGATATGATCTCATGATAGGATACTTGCGATAACTACATGATGCAGTTGGAATTTATTCCTAGTTGAGAGGGAGTGTTAATTTGTCAACTCAATGAAAAATTCCAATGATGGTACTAGATTCCTCTTTTCAAGAGGATAAATTGTGTCTATTGAAGCGCTCAATTTGGACAAGGGAAAGTGTATTTTTGAATAAAATACCACATGTGCACAAAAAGACAGGTTGACCCAAAAGAGGAACTAGACACCCATGGATGGCTATAAATACAAGTAAAGTGACCCTCATTTGGACATCATCATCATTATGATCATTCTTCTTTCTTTGGGTTTGGCTCGCACAGGTCTGAGGCTGGGTCATCAAGTTTAGTTCATATAGGTTCGATATCGCAGGGTTTAAAGCTCACACATGTGTTTAGGTATTGGTTTCCAACTGCAAACATGCTTCAAGAAAAAAAAATTCACCTGTCATGCCATCTTATATTAGTGTTAAATGGTCTTATTTTTCATCCCTTGTGTAGAGAAGGATAGGTGCTATCAGAAGGACACGTGCTATCTAAATATGCTAAAGGAAGATGAAAATGAAGGCCGAAATATTGGAAGCCGAAATGAGAAGGGGCGTCGATATTTGATTCGGAGCTAAAATTAAATGGCAGGGCTGAAATTCAAGAGTCGACCATATCAGAATCTGATATCGAAAGGACCGGTAGGCAGCATAACGACACTTTGGGATATCGGAGGTCAGAGCATAAGGGACCTCGACGGTCTATTTAAAAGGCAGAACTGAAAGTGAATTTTGGAGCAGGCAGTCAGAATGAAGGCATATTGAACACGAATTTAGAGGGTTGATCATTTCTGAGCTTCAGGGATTGGAACATCATAACTCTTTAAAAATTGGAATTCTATCATAAGCGCCAAAGTGTGAGGAGAATAGAAATACAAAGGAAAACATCACAAAACTAAGGACCCTTTCTCTCTCCTCTAAGAAGACACATGGTAGCTGGTGATTGGTCCTGACAAGCTCGTGATGTAGATGATGTCAGCATGATGTGGCCATGTAATGGGCACATGGCATTCAGTTTCAAAATTTTTGAGGGCCCAATGGGGAAAATATAGTTGACCCGTGTCAACACTAATGAGGCACCACTTGGAGATGATGACATCAACGTGACATCATTTCAAAGGTTGGTTTTTCAGAGGATGTAGTTTTTGTAACCCCTGTCAAATTTTTTTATCAAAAGTGTTGATCCAAAGAAGGGGCTCCGATGTTAAGTGGCATTTGGTCATGAGGACTTAGAGAACCAAGGGCGTGGAAAGGGCGGAGCACCGAGGTGCTATGGAGAATATTGGAGGTCGGAGTTTTTAGAACCTCTTTGAAGTCTAATTTTGAAAAGGTCCCCATGAGAAGGGATTCCGATATGTTATTGGTGTTTGGTTATGAGGACTTAGAATACCAAGGGCGTGGACCAGGGCTGAGCACCTAAGTGCTATAAAGACCATTGAGAGAGGGAGACATCGTAAATTTGTTTTAATTTCAATTCGAAGAACTTCCAATGAAAATAGCTTTGATGTGTTGATGGATCATGATTGTGGGAGACTTAAAGGAACCAAGGGTGGAAGAGAAAATATAAAGGGAGATAGACTCCCAAGAGGAGCCCAAAGGCTTTAGCACCCAAGCGCCAAGCCAATGGTCACGACGCCTAGTTCTATGGTGGAATCAAAATAAGAGTGATAAGAAAAAAGAAGCTAGGGGAATCAAAACTTTTTGATTTCGTAACATTTATTTTAAATAGAGTTATAATGGACAAAGGCTCCGCTATCAGAGCCCCTAATCACTATACCGATGGTCATAGGAAATGGTCCTATGGTCGATAAACGATAAAGGGGCTAAGCTCAAAGGGGTTTGAAGTCATCGACACTCTATAAATTTGTAAGACCTTTCTAAAGAGAGTTATGATGGATAAAGGCTCTGATACTGTAGTGCTTAAGTACTATATCGATGGTCAGAGGCAACGGTTATATGGTGAATAAACAATAAGGAGCTAAGTAGAGAAGAGCTAAAGGCATCTAAACTTTGTGTTCTCATAACTTCATTTTAAATAAAGTTACAATGTGTTTTAGCTCTGAAATTGCACTATGAAAATGTTAAGAGATGTATTGGTCTCTTATAATGTACCACATAGGTAATAAAGGGGAGATGGGTTAGAAACTAGGTCATGGGGCACCTTCATCACCACCACACCTGATCACAACCAACTCCAAAAGGGGAAATATTACAATTAGAGAAAGAAAGCGACATGAGAATTGGTCGGTAATTGTGGAGAAATATCATAGCAAAAGAGTGGCCAGATCATCAACCCACCACTAATCCAGACATTGGAGCCTAAGTCCGCCTAAGGAAATAAGAGGAATCAACATGGAGATATTTTTTTTGTGTTAATCATGACACCTCATGTTTCTCATGTTTTGTTATTTTGTTAATTTTTCATTTTCAAGAAAAGAACTAGATCTGTTATGTAATCATTAGGACAACTAGAACATTCGCATGCTTAGACAACTAGTAGTTCAGATAGTTGTAGCACTTTGAAGATATTTTGTAACTATTTTTTTTATCTTTCTCTCTCTATAAAAGGGAAGAGGAACTCAGTAGTAAAGGTTCCCAAATTTTTCTCTCAAAGGTTCCAAATTTTGTGTTCAATAGTTCTGAACTCTGTTTTCAGAGGAGGTTCCAAGTTTTGTTCTAATTTCTTGTTCTTGAGGTTGTTATTGTTTTTGCAAATTTTGCCAGTTTGGGCCTGTGATCTGTTTTCATTCTGAAATATTATTGAAGAAATTATGGTGATTCCAAGCATTTTGGATATGTAGTATGTTTTATTTCTCTGTATGTCATTTCATATGTGCATTTTCCTCTTCAGAAATTATGTAATTGTAGTTGTTGGATTCACTCTTAAGTCATACATTTACTAATGTTATGTGATAGCAGAAGGTACTTGTGAGATTGTATATTTATATATGTTATGTAATAGCATATGGTGCCTCTGAAATCACATATTTACCTATGTTATGAAATAATAGACAGTACCTGTGAGATTGAGTTGAAAGCCTTAAAATGTGCTCCATAATTTCTGCACTCCATTCCTTTATCTTTTCAAGATTCTACTAGGATTTATTACAGAGTATTATGTGTTTATCCATCCCTCTGCACTAGGTCCCTCTCTTATATTTCTCCTTTCCATCTCTATTGCAACAAAAAATTTAAGTTGTGTTCTCTGTGTATCAGCCACTTGACCTAAGACATTTATTTTTGGGAATGATGTATCATTTATATGCATATTGTATCTGTCTCTAAGAAAGGAAATTGAACCAGATTTAAGTCATTTCATATTTATATATTCAGAAAAATTGAATTATATTCAAGAGACACCAAGTTGTGATAGACACTGACCCCTCCTCAACTGGGGGTTGCCTCTAGGAGCTACAACATCTTCTGGCACTGTTGTCAGGGAACAAATCAAAATATTTTTCCCTGGGTAAGACACTTGTACACCCCTTAGTTAGGTGAGAAAGAGGGGGTGTGGGTTGAATATATCTCACCTTAGCGACTCCACTATTTAAATATTCGTTTGATCATCCTAGCTTTCAAAAGTCCTCATACTCTCTCTGACACTTCTTGACAGAAAAACCCCCCTGAATTCGACCTTGAGATCTCTCACCTAAAGGGGTTTTGAAAATGGTTCTTCCTGCATTCTTGGCCAACAAATTTTACCCATTAGATTTTTATTATGTCATTGGTTACCCCCATTATGGAAGCCCAAATCAACACCTTAAGGACTTTCATGAATGCATGGAGCAATAGGGTATTGTTCATGAAGATGTGAAAATGAAATTGTTCATGTATTCTTTGGATACAGATGCTAGGGTTTGGTATAGAACACTACCTCATGGAAACATATTTTTTTTAAGAGATTTCACATAATATATAATGATTTTTACAAAAGATTATTTCCACCAGCTTCTTTGTTTAAAAATTGTTGTGAATATTTTAATGTTGAACATCTTTCCAAGATTAATGATGTTGTTGACTATATTTGTGGAGCTTAACACCAAGAAAACATATACTTGCATCAAGAGGAACTACCCAACAATCAGGAAAAGGAAGAAGGAGACATTGTTAAGTTGCAAATAAACCTCAGAGATCATATTTTGATGAACTTGATGGTTCTCCTTTATATGATTTGTATGACTCATATGAGAGTTAGCTGCTGCAGAACCAAAACAGCCCCAGTGATGGGAACTTGTGCAAAAAGAGGAAGCTGACAATGGGGTTAACAAAGAGGCTCCAGTTGATGATTTACATCCTTTAGATGGAAAACAAGGTATAATAATATTCCCAAGACAACCACAAGAAGAAAATGATTCCCAAAAAATAAATACAACCTCCTCTTCTGAGTATATATCAACAGTTGCCGATTAGTTTTACTAGCCCATGTTTATACCTATCTGTGTTTTTGAAGCTCAAGAAGCTAGCAATAAACTTGATGAAGATTCTCCAATTTATGATTCATATGATTTAGAGGAGGATAAGATTTCTATAAATTTTCAAAGGGATTTGCTTACCAGTAAGTGGGGAGAAGATTACCATCAATGACTTCTTCAAGAAGAGCCCAAAGTTGAATAGCCAAGCAGTGTCTGTGGCTGCCTTTTGTAGAAATATTCTTGCCTAAAAAATGTTCAAGAAAGAGAGGTTGTTGTAAATTTTTCTCACCAGTTCTATGATCTAGTAGCTGACTATATGGCATCTTTCGTTGGCCAGCAATAGGTCTCAATTATGGCATATGTATTAAATGTTTTACCTAAATATTCCACATGGTGCATGTATGTTCTAATTGCTAACTTTCGAGAGAACAATGCAATTAGGTCCAGTACTCAGATGTTGGGCTAGTATCATTAGAAGGTTGACTTCACTTGGGTGAATTGAGCCTTGGACATAAGTTGAATTTGTACATAAATAATCTCAATGTGTGAGTGTTTAATTTTCAGTTTTTAGAATTTGTAATTCTGCATTTCAAGTATTATGAGGAGATGACTCCTAACAAAGTTCCAAAGAGATTTTCTAATTTTACAGGTTCCATATATTTTTTTACTCCATTCCCAATGGTGAAGGCTACTAGTCTATAGGTTCTCAGCACCTTTCCAACAAGGCATTGTCCCCAATTAAAGTCGATGTTGTCACTTGTCATTCCATTTTATATTTGTGTTAATTGGTCCTATTTTTCTTCCCTCGTGCAGAGAAGGACAAGTGCTATCTAAATATCCTAAAGGGAAATGAAAAGGAAGGCACAAATATTGAAGGTCGAAATCATAAGGGGGGCTGATATTTAATTGGGAGCTGAAATCAAATGGTAGGGCTAAAATTAGGGAGTTGATCATATCAGAACTTGATACCGAAAGGACAGACATGCATCATATCGAGACTTCGGGATATTGGAGGTCATAGCATAAGGGACCTCGGCAGTTTATTTAAAAGGCAGACCCGAAAGTGAATGTCAGAGTAGGCAGTCGGAAGGAAAGCACATCGGAACCCGAATTTTGGAGGGTCTGTCATTTCAGAGCTTCGGTGATCGGAACCTCATAACTCTTTAAAAACTGGAATTCTGTTATAAGTGTCAAAGTGCGAGGAGAATAGAAATACAAAGGAAATCATTGCAAAAACAAGGACCCCACAGACACTTTCTCTCTCCTCTGAGAAGACACATGGAAGTCGGTGATTGGTCCTAAGAAGATGATGAGGCAGATGACATTAGCATGACATGGCCATGTGGTGGACATGTGGCAGTCAGTTTTAGAATTTTTTAGGGCCCAATGGGGAAAATATAGGTGACACATGTCACCACTAACAAGGTGCCATGTGGAGATGATGATGTTAGCGTGATGTCATTTCGGAGGTCAGTTTTTTGGAGGATGGATTTTCGTAACGAATGTCAAATTGTTTTATCAAAAGTGTCGATCTGAAGAAAAGGCTCTGATATTAAGTAAAATTTGGTCATGAGGACTTAGAGGACCAAGCGTGTAGAAAGGGTGGAGCACTCAGGTGCTATGGAGAATATTATAGGTTGGAATTTTCGGAACCCCTTCGAAACTGAATTTTGAAAAAGTCCTGATGAGAAGGGATTTCAATGTGTTGTTGGTTTTTGGTTATGAGGACCCAGAAGACCAAGGGTGTGGACCAGCATTAAGAACCTAAGTGCTATAAATATCATCAGGAGAGGGAGACATTGTAACTTTGTTTTAATTTCAATTCAAAGAAATTCTGATGGAAAGAGATTTGATGTGTTGATGGATCATGGTTGTGGGAGACTTAAAGGAACCAACGGCGGAAGAGAAAATATAAAGGGATATAGGCCCCCGATAGGAGCCCAAAGGCTTTCGTACCCAAGTGCTAAGCCATTGGTCACACACTCGGTTCTCTGGAGGAATCGCAATATGAGTGCTAAGCAAAAAGGAGCTAAGGGTATCAGAATTTTTTATTTTGTAATGTTTATTTTAAATAGAGTTACGATGGACGAAGGCTCTAATACCAAAGCCTCTAAGTGCTATACCGATGGTCACATAAACTGTTCCTATGGTCGATAAATGATAAAGGGGCTAAGATCAAGGGGGGGGGGGGGGGTGAAGTCATCAAAACTCTGTGAATTCGTAAGACCTTTCTAAAGAGAGTTATGATGGATAAAGGCTCTGATATTGTAGCGCTTAAGTATTATACCAACGGTCATAGGCACTGGTTCTATGGTGAATAAAAAAATAAGGAGCTAATCACAAAAGGGATAAAGGAATTGAAACTTTGTGTTTTCATAACGTCATTTTAAATAAAGTTATGATGTGCTTCAGCTTCGAAATTGCAATATGGAAATTTTAAGAGATGTATTGGGCTTCAATAATGTACCACATAGGTAATAAAGAGGTGGATGGGTCGGAACAAGGTCATGGGGCACCTTCAACACCACCACACTTGATCACAACCAGCTCCAAAAGGGGAAATTAAACAGTTAGGGAAAGAAAACAAAAGGTGAATTGGTTGGTAATTGTGGAGGAATATCATAATAGAAGTGTGCCCAAATCATCAACCCACCACTAATCCAAACACTGGAGCCTGAGTCCACCTAAGAAAATCAAAGGAATCGACATGGAGATATTTTGTTGTGTCAATAATGACACCTCCCATTTCTCGTGTTTTGTTATTTTGTTAATTTTTGCATTTTAAAGAAAAGAATAAGATATGTTATCTAATCCTTAGGACAACTAGAATATCTGCATGCTCAAATAGCTGGTAGTTCAAACAGTTGTAGCACTTTGAAGATATTTTGTAACTATTGTTTGATCTCTCCCGTTCTATAAAAGGGAAGAGGAACTCAATAGTAAAGGTTCCCAAATTATTATTTCATAGGTTCCGAAGTTTGTGTTTATGAGTTCTGAACTCTATTGTCAGAGGAGGTTCCAAGTTTGGTTCAAATTCCTTGTTCTTGAGGTTGTTATTGTTTTTGCAAATTTCGCTAGTTTCGTCCTGTGATCTCTTTCATTCTAGAAGATTAATGAAGAAGTTTTGGTGATTCCAAGCATTTGGGATATGCAATATGTGTTCTTTCTCTGTATATCGTTTCATACGTCTATTTTCCTCTTTAGAAATGATGTAATTGTAGTTGTTAGATTCACTCTTGAGTCACTAATTTACTAATGTTATGTAATATTAAAAGAAGGTACCTGTGAGATTATAGATTTATTTATGTTATGTAATAGCAGATGGTACATGTGAAATCACGGATTTACCTATGTTATGAAATAACAAATAGTACCTATGAGATAGTGAATTGAAAGCCTTAAAATGTGCTCCATAATTTCTGCACTCCATTCCTTTATATTTTCATGATTCTACTGGGATTTGTTACATAGGATTCTGTTCTTATTCAGACCTCTGTACTAGGTTCCTCTCTTATTTATACTTTCCATCTCTATTGCAACGACAAATTTAAGTTGTGTTCTCTATGTGTCCAATTGATCCAGGTGGCTTCCAAAACACTCAGTGATCAAAGAGGGCTCATGAAAGACTCAAAAATCAAATTTCTTGGATTACCATGAAACCCGAGTCTAGTCGAGAAGCTCATTACAATCTTTCCAACGACACAAATGACACCTCAATCTGACATTGTATGCAAACGTTATGTCCAGTGAAAGTTTTGGTCAACTAGGCCCCTTGGCTAAAGTTAGCAGAGTGCCAACTAAATTTGGAAGCTCGGCTAAATTTGGCTAAGCCACTAAATTTGGCAGAAATTAACGAGGCAATAGTTTGGCACTTTATGGTGTTAGTTTCGAGTGTTCGGAACTGGCGAAATTGTCACCGACTTAATTTTTCTAGTGACCCCAAAATTTCAGCCAACGAATTTTGTCCATATTTTTTTAAAATAGAACAAAAAAAAATAAAATTGGCCAATGGCCCAACAAATCAACACTGCCAACCATTATGCTAGGAAAGCAAGCTTAAAAATTAACGCCAAGTTTTTTAATTTAAACTCCTATTTACCACAAGGGAATAGGGGCACGAAACCCAATGTAGAGGCGGAACCCTAAGTGGGCACATAAATCAAGGAGCAGAACCCTTACGCAGGGTAATATGCAATGAATCTAAAAGATTCCCCAAGGGCCAAATTTTGACAGTTTCAGAACCAGGCTGAATTTGTACTCATTCTACTTAGTTTTTCACAAGGAGCGTAGTGGTGAAGTCATATTTGTCATCTAAGTAGCAGATCTTCAGTCAACTTGCAGACATGAATCTTTGTGGAATTATGAGGAATCTAAAAGATTCCCTAAGGGTCAAATTTTGACACTTTTAGAACCATGTCGACTTTATACTCATTTTACTTAGTTTTTCACAAGGAGCATAGTGGTGAAGTTAGATAAGTCATTTGAGCAACAGAATTCCAGTCAACCAGCGAGAAGGAATCTTTGAGATTCTCAAAGGTCCAAATTTTGACTAAAGCAGAAAGGGGTCAAGTTTAGTCATTTTTCATGATTGTTTGCCAGGAATTCAATTATGCAATATATTTCTTTATCAGAGATGTGAATTTTTAGGCCATCCACGGAAATGGAGGTATAAGGTGTCTTTTTTATATGCATGTAATTTGGTTTTCACTGAAGATTAATGAAAGAGGCCTCCCCGCATTGAGAAGAGCTCAGAGATGTAGCCACATTGGGTGAACTCCATTATCAACTTGTTGTGTCTTTTCTTCTCATGGTTTTTGTTTATTTCCACTTCGTTTATGTATATGCATCTTATGGTTACATTCTCTTTAAAATGTGAACAATGTAAACTTTGAAATGGGAACTGTAAACTCAAAAGGGGAACTCTAGCCCAAAAACCCCCAAAAAACATGAAAAATAGTCCAAAAAATGGAAAGTGTGTATTCTAGAACGATGTTTTATTTTTTTTTCGGTTAATTTTCAACAGATCTAAAAAATGGTCGTAATTTTTTTTTTTTTTTGTGAAAAATAAATGAAAAAACACACTAATGTTTTTGGTAGAATAACATTTTTCTTTCCCAAGTATAATTTCAACATTTTTTAGTAATTTCGTTAAAGATAAAATAATGGGATCTGAAACACATTAAAATTCCAATAGTTTTCATCCATGTCGTTAAACATATAATAACATGACACTAAAGATAGCTAAAATTCTAATTGTTTTCAACCATAACACACACACACAGATATATATATATATATATATATATATATATATATATATTATATATATATATATCTTGAAATTTTTCCAACCATAGAATGAAAAAACTCTAAGTTTTCGACACATTTAAACCATGACATTATGAACAAATTACATGACTAAATTAATAAAAATATCAATACTTGTAGATTGAATGAAACATAAATTATATCTCTAAGTTATTGTTGCATTGTGGATATTCTAAACAAATAAATTCATCATAATTAAAACATATAATCCAACAAACATAAAAATGACTCATAACTTCATGTAACATCATATGGAAATCAAAATTTTTATTTCCAGATACCATGCAAACATCAGTTATATTAATTGTCTTAGACAATTATTCAAAATCACTCATATCTTCTTGTGCAACATCAAAATTCATATATTCAGATGAATGATAGGATGCAGATGAAGATCTACCATGTTCTTCTCTTTCATCAACTAGTACCCCATATTAGTCAACATGCATGCCCACCATTTCAGGTTTCAAAATCCTTCTAGATATACAACTCAGTTCAATAGACTCTCATCTCAACACTGTTTCTTATGGTAGTAACCTCTTCAGAATCTATCGTCCTTGTTACAAAGCATTTTGTCATTCTCCCTATACTCCCCATTTCTTGATCCTAGAGGACCTCTACAGTGAACCCTACATGCTTTCCCTTCATGAAGAAAGTCCCGTTTGTGTCCCTCTTCATGAGCAGAACAATTCCCTTTTGCACCATTTTCCCAAAATCTTCTGTTTTGCCCAGTTTACAAGACTGGCGCTAATGGGCCTTTTCCCCCCCGCACCGATATGTAGGGATTAACACTATCCCTAGCACTGACTGGAGTGGCTAAGCTTTGTTCCAGTCGCGCTGGTCCTCTTATGGATTTTTTTTTAAAATATAGAGTCGAAGCTTCCAAATCTAGAAGCTTCGTAATGAAAGTCTAGTAAATGGTTTGGCTAGATGGGGTTGAGGATGTCAGTTTGGGCTCCTTTCCCCTATAATGATGGAACTACCTCAAGAGATAAGACCTTCTCCCATGAGAAGAGGATCCATCTCCCATCCATTCATCTTATAGAAACCTCCCTTTTTCCTAGGCACAAGCTAGTGTTAATGTTGGTGTGCTAGTGCTAATTAAGTTTGGAGTAAACAACAAGCTATTCATAGTTGTAGCTCTCTAATTGTGTGAGGGAGAAGTGTAAATTTGGTTTAGTATGAAGCCTAAAGGGAAGAGACTTAAAACTATTATTGTTGAGGCTATCATGGAATGCTAGCAAAAGTGTGTGGGAACCTGGTTTTGTCGGAGGAGAACAACAACGTTAAGGCAATGGTTGTAATCTCTTCTTGATTCAATATATATGAAACTATCGATTGATTTCCTACTTGATGTGTCATCTTACATATTCATGGCTTAACGTTCCTTGACTTGTTAAGTATGTTGAATTACAATTTGTCTATTATCACAGTTGTTGTTTGCTATTGTTTACTTGTTTCAGGTGTTTGAAGAAGGAGACGAGAGATAGTTGGAGCGAGCAAGAAAGGACATCATCAAATAGGATAAGCATACCAAGAGGTAGGCCCACTTAATTGGTTCTAACCTAAGGAAATATTCCATAGAATGTGTCAGTTGTGGCTAGGCCCATTATTGGGCTAGAGGAATTGTTTGTGTCCGCACTCATAATTTTACTTCACCACAAATTGGCGACCATACTGGGGAGCCAACCCTTTTGTTTGTTTGTTTGAGATTTCATGGTTTTGTGTGAACTTTTCTAGTGCCACTTTTTCCCTTTGGTTCTGTTTGTTTCCCTTTGCTTACTGGTTTGAGTTTGAAATTCATAGTAGCAAATCTGGTCCCAGCTTTAAACAATTTTATTTTTTTCTTGGCTTCCTTGCTCAGCATGCTTAATTCGCTGACAGTCGTGCGGATCAGTGCGATATGTTGAGAAACAATGGCGCTAACCTCCCTCTGGCACTTATTGTCAGTTAGGTAGTTGCGTCGATGTCTGTAAGTGAAGATTAGGGTTTGTCCCCAATCTTGGCCAGTGTGTTTTGCTCTCATGATTTCAACGTCGTAAGCCTTTTAGACCGTGTTCTCCCTAACTAGAAAGATTCATTTCACTTGATTTTTGTTCTTGCTTGGTTTAGCCCACCCTCTGATGTGTTAAGTTTGGCCCTGTGTGAACTTATTTTTCATTTTTTCTTTGAATTCCTGGATCATCGCTAGTTGTAGTACTGGTCATTCGTGTCGTTCATGCCTATTGGTGCTACTTGTCAGTTAGGTAGTTGCTCCAATCTCTGAGTTAAGAAAAAATTAGAATTTCTCCCATTCCAGTGCAAGTGTGTCTTGACCCTAAGACTCTCTTCTTCCTCCTAGAAGTTACTAGGATGCTTTGTTTGCTTCATTTTCAATTGAATGAGTGAAAGAGTCTCGTTTGTTCTCTTATTTCGAGTGTCTATTTTCTCATTCTGCGCATAGGTTACATTGCTTGGTTTGTCGATTAAAGCATTTGTGTGTATGGTATGTTCGATTCAGGGAAGCATTTGCTTTTAGTTTCATTCATCATGCTTTGGATTTGATTGATTGTTGTTTGTTTGGAATTGTGAAAGTTTTTATTAAAGTGCTTTATGTGAAAGATTCATTTTGCATTTTATGAAAATAAGAACAACATTCTAGTTTACTTAAGAGAAAATATTGTATTAGTAGCGTCATTAAGAAACTAGAATTGCATCATCATAAGCATTGGAAATCAAATGAAAGTTCTTTTGTTGTTAAGGGAAGATTAAGTGCATTTAGGAGAATTATTAGAGAAATATTTCATTCTTTGATTGTTGCATTGATTTTGTGTTCCCTATGTCTCAATTATTGTTAACTTTCATCGAACAAAGATCTCTTTTCTCATATAGCTGCATGTAGGATTTTTGTTAGATGACAACAATAGGGCCTTGAAATTGATACCTAATTCAAGATCAACCGTTAAAATTTATTGAATTAACCTAAGGAAGCATTGAAACTTAACGCTCACATTTAGTGGTCCAGGCTAGAGATGTGTTCTGAAGTTTTTAAACCTAGTAGTTGTCGTTTGCTTTGGCACTAGACAATGCTAGTACAGACTTGTGCTCCGCGTACCATTGTGTATATGAAGGGAGACACCCCTAGATCTGCAATCCTTTATCCATAGGAAGCCAAGTCTGTCGCCTTGTAAATGTGATACACCGAACACAACATTCGGGGAGATTGCCTACCCATACTTCTTGGTTCACCGAGAGGTATTATGCAGTTCACAATTACCTAGTAGTCCTTTTGCCTAGATTATCCTGAGTGGTCATTTGATATTTTTGACTCTTTAAACTTAAAATATCACTCGAGCACTTGTCCTTTCGAGCTCATTTCAAATCGAAAGTCATAGAGTCACCTTTTTCCCTTTTCTTGACTTTTAAAATATGAAAAGGCAAAGTTTTGTTTCAGTGTCTTAAAATTAACTGCCCACAAAATATTCCTAGTTAAAGTTATCTTCCTTAGTGATTCTTTGGGGTCGATTCCAATGGAAACATTCCTAGAGTCTACCAGTCAAGGGTTCCCCTCAAATGGGAATCTTGGTCCTTTTCCTTCTTTTGAAAATGTTGGTGCTCCTTATATGGAAACGTTGTCCCTCCCTAGGTTAACCATTGGTTTACCTGTCTGGTTATTTTCTACCTCGATGGTCCTGAGTGTCCCAAAACCTGCCCTGCCATCTCCTTCATTCGAATCACGTCACGATGATTCTAAGGTTGACCCCTCCCCATTTCTTCACCCTCCTCTTCTACTTTGCTTAGTGAAAGTTTGAAATCCAGTAACCAAGAGGCTAAGAAGAAGAAGAAGAAGACGAAGAAGAAAAAGTCAAATAAGTGAGAGGCCAACCGTGTAGCTATTACTCCAAATGCACCCCTCGTCGACAAACCTTCTGATCCTTCACGAAAGGTAAAATTCCCTTGAAGGATGTGTAAGGGTGACCATCTCCTTTGAGACTGTCCTGGAATTCCCAGAGTCTTAGAGGTATGGTCTCAAAACCTGGACCCCCCCCCCCCCCAATCGACCTCTGGAGATCATGTCAATGTTATGCCTTTAGCGAATGATGGTAAGAAGAAGGGAAATATTAGATTCCCGTGTAGGTTATGTGAAGGAGACCATCTTCTTCACCTTTGTCCTCTTATGGATAGAGCTTTCGAAATTTTGGAAAACCCTACAGCTCCTCAACCCCAACTTCCTGTTGGTTATCAAAGGCTTTCTTCTAACCCTCTCCTAGTTGGTAAAGAGATTGACTTAGATTCATCCCTTACCCATCCTTCTCTTCTTGAGCATGACTCTCTCATGTCTGTTCCCAACCAACCATTGGTCGAAAAGAGTGTCAACTTGGCTCCGCCTTCAGTTGTTCACCCTGTTCCCAAAGAGATTGATTATCATACTACTCATGTTCTTCTCGTCTTCTCAGATTCTCATGAATCGAAGAGTGACCCTCCCATCCCGGTTATTTAGAAGAGTCCTTCTCCTTTTCCTAAAGGGCATGGGGGCAATCATATGATGCCTCCACCAAGTAGTTATTCCGTCTCTTTCAACTAGGGTCCATTGACTGTTTTCCACCTCCCATCTTATGTGCCTTTCTAGATCACAGTACAAGCCTATAATATGGTAGTACATGGCACTATATTAGATGAAGGCACGTCTGCTGGCATCATGTCTTTAGCTACTTGGCAAGCTTTGGGTTCCCCACATCTTGTGCCTGTCACTGAGAATCTGTTGCCTTTCAACAGAGGAACAAGTTAAACCTTAGGGGTCCTTCTAAAGTTCCCTATTACTTTGGGAGGAAAGACCATCTATATAGATGTGATGGTAGTCCAAGGTCTGTTAGATTTCAATCTTCTCCTTGGGTGTGACTATGTTTATGTCATGGGAGCTCTTGTTTCTTTGCTTTTTCATGTCATTTATTTTCTGCATGAAGGGAGAATAGTGACCATTGATCAATTGTCATTCATTGGTCACCAAGCGCCTCCTTTCCAACCATCATCCACTATTGACTCTTGTTTGCAAGAAGTACCCTGCCCATCACAGGTCAATTATGTGGCTACCCATTCCATCTCCGCATATGCTGATGATCACACAGATGGTATCGTACATTATGTACTAGGGTCATTGGAACCCGATCTGTCTATGGTACCAATTGACATGTATTCCTCCCAGAGCGTGGTTCTTCCATCTAGTGAATACCTCTTGGGATCCATGTTCTCTTATGGTTCATGAACAAATGTGTATGAGGATAGTTCCTGGTCTTGTGTCAACCTCGTTAAAAAATGAAACAAGGAGTCATGAGGATAGTTCTTGGTCTTGTGTCAACCTCGTTAAAAAATGAACCAATGGGTCATGAGGATAGTTCCTGGTCTTGTGTCAACCTCGTTAAAAAATGAAACAAAGGGTGTGAGCATAGTTCCTTGTCTTGTGTCAAGCTCGCTAAAAAATGAAACAAGGGTCTTGAGGATAGTTCTTTTAATATTTCAACCTCATTAAAAAATGAAGCAACTCCCTTTTTCAAATCGAGTCTTTGATTCAGATCTCGTAAAATCCTAGTCGAGTCTTTCCAAGATCTCGAAAGTGAACCTTCATTCCATCCACCTAGTTGATTGAAATGAATCTTGGGGGGAATGTACCTTGATTGAGTCATTATGTTGGGGGCATGCAATCTTATAGCAAGCATAGTTTTTCATTTCAAGCTTGTGTAAACATGAAACCGAATCCAAATGGAGTTCTCCATGGTTCAAGCTTGTGTAAAAATGAACCCATGCCCAATTTACATCTCGTGATTGTCAATTTTCATCTAATTTCTGCTAGATGAGCCTTGGTCGTTTCATTCCATCACCACAATCTCTTTGGCCGATCATATGCTTTCACTTGGTTTTTTTCCTTTCCTGAGGGATCGCAGTGATGAGTGGTTTTGTTAGCCAGCCTCTTGACCATTACATGTTTTGAACAGTTCCACCATTGCCGGAACTAGTTTCTACCCTTTATACCACTCGTTCCTCTAGGACGAGTCACCTTTAAGCTCTTTTCTGACTCTTAAAAAATGAAAATATTTCCGAGTATTTTTCCCTTTTTAACTTGTTAAAGAGAATAGAATGGGGGGTCTACCTTCAAGCTCTTTTCCGACCCTTTAAACACGAAAAGATAGCCGAGCCCTTGTCGTTTCGAACTCGTTAACAGATGCAAAATGTCATGCGCCTAGTATACGTTTACCCCTTTTTCGGGATGGGATGCACTATTTATGAAAAAGGTACTCCTTGACTGAAATGGTTAAGCAGTTCTCTCAAGTATTGTTTTCTACCTTTTCGGGCTCGAGAGACATAAATGTATGAAAAGGGACCATGTGGAGTTTTCTTTCCTGTGTCTTTTTCAAACTCTCTAAACGTGAAAAAGATACCGAGTTATACCTTTGTCGGACGCGTTAAAATATTAAATGACATCGGATTCATCGTCATGAAGAACATGAGCTTCTCCTTCCTAGGGCTTGTTAAACTTACTAGGTTGGATTTGTCTAAAAGATGAACTTATAGTGCAAGCATATGCTATCCCCTTCAAGCTTGCGATTAAAAATTAATTGGGGTACCTGCGAGAAATGGTGGGGGAAAATTTGGAAATCTAATCAGTTGTGTCGGCAGCTCACTCTTGAACATGACACTTTCTGCTTCGTGTCGGGTTGGGATATCCTACTTTGTATTGTTGACCTTCCTAGGTTGGGTCGTTCATTTTTGCCTTCCATTTGATCTCTGCCACATCATCACGACAACCGATCTTATGGATCTAGAGGATGCCAAACTTCTAGTCGTGTCGCCGATATGTTCAAGAGTTGTCCTTCTGCAATTACATTTACCTTTGGTTCTCTGTATCATCCAATATCATTTTTCATCCTTTTGTCTCGCATCAATGATGTAGGATACATTATGGCCCTCCTTCAATACAGTCACTTCCTGTCGACTTCAACTCATTATTTGGGAAGTTGACCGAGAGACTCCCTTCCAGTACCTTAAAGCTTGCATGCCCTAATGGCAAGTTCTTCGCACTCGACGACAAGTTCACATCATTGGCTTTCGATCAAGTGATTTCATGGGTATTCGAATTCAGTTCCTTTGTTCACATTCTGTGGATTGTTCTGATAGTACCTTGAGGACCATTGTCATTATTGGTGGTTTCTCTCGCACTTGTTAATAGTTTACATCATTGACTGGTAATCAAGCGTCTTTCTAGCATGTTCGACATCAACACATCTATTCACACGTTCAGATTTGTACTTTGATTGGGTCGTGTTGGAGCACAAGACCCTGGGCTTAGATCACAAAAGTCCAGGTTGCGAAGTGATGTGACATGGTTATGTTGATATACATGTTTGTTTCAGATGGATGGTTGCGACCATACCATGAGTTATCATATGTGATCCTTCTCATTATTGGATGGCTACGACCATACCTTGGTTTCATTATGATCCTCTTTAACGGATGGTTGCACCCATACCTAGATCCATTTACATGATCATTCTCTGAATGGTTGTGTCCATGCCACGATTCATGTATCATTTGACAGAGTTCTCAGTTATGTATATGTATTTGTACTTGCTTGTACATTTTCCAACGACAGACCACGGTTCCCTGCACTGATTAATAAAGCATTTCATCCCTCACTCTAGTTCGGCCTTCACACTTTAGGGGGCATCTGTTACACGACATTATGTCACTGTCCCTGTACTCCCCATTCCTTGATCCTGGAGGACCTCTACAATGAACCCTACATGTTTTCCCTTCATGAAGAAACTCCCATTGTGTCCCTCTTCATGAGCAGAACAATTCCCTTTTGCACCATTTTCCCAAAATATTCTATTTTCCTAGTTTACAAAACCAGCACTAATGGCCCTTGTCCCCCTCGCACCAATATGCAGGGATTAACACTGTCCCTAGCGCCAACTGGAGCAATTGAGCTTATTTATAGTCGCGTTGGTCCTCTTATGGAAATTTTTTTAAATATAGAGCCAAAGCTTCCAGCTCTAGAATATTTGTAATAGAATTCTAGTAAATGGTTTGGCCAGATGGGGTCGAGGATGTCAGTTTGGGCTCCTTTCCCCTATAACGATGGAACTATCTTAGGAGATAAGACCTTCTCCCATGAGAAGAGGATCCATCTCCCATCCATTCATCCTATATAAACCTCCCTTTTTCCCAAGCACAAGCTAGTGTTAGTGTTGGTGTGCTAGTGCTAATTAAGTTTGGAGTAAATAGCAAGCTATTCATAATTGTAGCTCTCTAGTTGTGTGAGGGAGAAGTCTGAATTTGGTTTAGTGTGAAGCCTAAAGGGAAGAGAATTAAAACTATTATTGTTGAGGCCATCATGGAATACTAGCAGAAGTGTGTGGGAACCTGGTTTTGACGGAGGAAAACAACAACGTCAAGAAGATGGTTGTAATCTCTTCTTGATTCAATATATATGCAACTTATCAATTGATTTCCTACATGATGTGTCATCTTACAGGTTCATGGCTTAATGTTTCTTAACTTGTTAAGTATGTTGAATTACAATTTGTCTATTATCACTGTTGTTGTTTTTTGTTGTTTACTTGTTTCAGGTGTTTGAAGAAGGAGACGAGAGATAGTTGGAGCGAGCAAGCAAGGACATCATCAAATAGGATAATCATACTAAGAGGTAGGCCCTCTTAATTGGTTCTAACCTAAGGAAATCTTCCATAGAACGTATCAGTTGTGGCTAGACCTGTTATCAGGCTAGAGGAATTGTTTGTGTCTGCACTCATAATTTTAGTTCACCACAATCCTAAAGCGAAGAGTTCCTCTCTTTATTAAATTGAAGTCATAAACAATTATGTCAACATTCTCCAATTTTAAGAGGTTTGTGCGGCGATGATTTATATTTGTACCCTTTATTTTTCTTTTTCTGCCAATTTTTTTATCAACTACCATCTCTGGCTTGTACACGCCATTGAGTGGGTGTGTATTTGTGGCATACTTATGTACTTCAGCACCTGCAACATCTTCGTTTTCTGTAATGACCTTTATAACCTTGGCAACCCATAATGGATAGCCATTGGCATATCCATTTGTTAGCACTCTAATCATGTAGTCCTCCTTAATATCCTGTACTAAACCCCTGTAAAGGTCTTCCATGGCTTCACGTTGTGCACGAGATATTTTGGATCCAATATACATTTCTCTTTCCTCTACCTATGAATACTTAATAATAGCTTGAGATGGTTGTTGTTCAACAATGATTTTTTCCTCATGTTCATTTGACACATTTTGTGGCCAAATAAATGGAGTTTTCAAAAGTATATCTTCATTTATTGTTCTTGAAATGATTTCACTCTGATTATTGAAAAAACACTCCCGCCAAACTGAATCAACAATGTCAAAGTACTCATAAGTATATCTAATACACTTTTTAATTTCTTCCAGGCAATTAGAATAATTTATATCTCTCTTTTGCCTGCATGCATTATGAACTTCAGCAACTGATGGTAATAACAGTATATTTGACAGAAATATTGGATGATCTGGAATGAACTTAAAAAATTCCAAACCTGATGACGATGCCCATTTTGCAATAGTTGAATACTTCTTGCCCCATATTAGTGTCTTCCCATCAATTTTTTTTATTCGAAATTGATGTTGGAAGCTAATGTCATTAAGTTGTTTAATGCATTTCTCCTCACCATGTGATCCCAGGATAAACCTTTGCATGTCAAAAGTCTCTTCCAACACATGAAAAATAGGCTCTGACATGTATGATTTCTTAATACATTCAATTAATGATGGCAAGCTCCCAACATCCTTCCTCCTCAATGTGACTGAAAAACAACTAAACATCTGATTAATATGGTCATGAGTGTGCCCAACAAGAAGGAAATCAACCTTTACCTTCTGAAAATTTTTCAATTCAATAAGCATGTTTAGATATCCAAAAACAATCTGATTTTTGTTTTCACGATAACTGTTGTCCAATTGTAAATACGAAACTTTAGGAAGATTACCAGACCAAGGAGAAAGCACATCATGAATTATGGTTATTGTCATATTTGCATCATTATGAATATTTGGAGCTGTGAAGTATACCCTTGGAAACATTTTCCCATTGAAGACCATACAACTAACCAAGTGAAACTGAATAAAATCTTCCTCCTGTAAATTTTTGGGTGTGCGAACAAAATGTGGTAGAAGTGTTTTCTTCTGGACCATACCATCAATTATCAAACCTAAATATTTATTTGGATTATCATAACACTTCTTTCGCTGCTTATACAACTTTTTCCTTTCACTTGTTTGTTGTTCTTGATGCTCTTGAAGTGCTTTGACAATTGAATCTACACATAACATAAAAGAAAGCCATTAATAAATACATTTTCATAGTTGATGACTATACAATTTTTAAAAATAATGTTATGAATGCTTACCTCTTTCTGTCCCTTGACATTTATCCCTTTTTTATTTAAGATAAGCACATGTACTACAAACCCCCATCCTTGTCTTCTTAGGAATACATACATTGTTGAATTATTTCTTCCATATCTTCACAAAATATTGATATGTAATAAATCGACCATTTCCTTCAACACCTTCTACATATTCTTTGTATAAGTTGTAGATTTCTCATCTTGAGAAATTATCTGGAATATGTATTGTGTCTCTATTTGGAATACACTCTCCGTGCTTTGAAAATAAGTCTATCATCCATGACATTACAATATTTGATAATGGCCCAGACTCTCGTTTATGGCATACTTCTGAATAAAATGTGGGATCCTTTTCCAAATTCTCTTGGATTCTTGACAGACAAAAAATACCAATTGAATGAAACATTTTGAAATCCTTTCTACATATAAATAAAGACCCAATATGATAATCATAACCTAACAATGTAGATTGCATGCACCCCACTAAATATGATTTTTTCATCTTTTATTCATTGACAAATATCTCTTCCTTTTCTCCAATGCAAACTTGAAACCCATATGTTTCAAGCAATCCTTTGACAACATTCACTTAAAATGAGAGCACTAATAGAACTTCATCTTGTGAGATATTATGATCTACCCCTTACATAACTAGAACATCTTGGATTTATATGAAAATGTCTGCTCCTACTCCTCAATATAATATTTGGTGGAAACGTCTCCAACATTGAATCATCGTCATCTGTATAAGAATTTTCATCATCATTAGGAGGAATATTATCCTCACTATGATCATTTTGAACATAGCTAGGAAATTCATCACCATCATTGTTTGAAAATTATTCATTACCATCCTCAGTTGTAGGAAATTTTTCATTACCATCATCTGTGATTTTGAAATACTGACTTGGAGGATATTCTTCATCATCTTCATCTTGCGCTTCATCAGTGCTACCCTCATAGCCCTTAGAATTAGGACTAATTGGAAGATTTGACTCTCTGTTTATTGGATATTCTTCATCATGTGCGTTTTCAGTGCTGCTCTCATAGTCCTTAGGATTAGGACTATGCGAAAAATGTATCTCTATTTACTGGAAATTATTCATCCTGCCCTTCGTCACTGCTGCTCTCATAGTCCTTAGGATTAGGATTAAGTGGAAAACGTGACTCTCTATTTACTAGAAATTATTCATCCTTCCCTTTGTCACTACTTCTCTCATAGTCCTTGGGATTAGGACTAAGTGGAAAATGTGTATCTCTATTTACTAGAAATTCATCATCGTTCCCTTCGTCACTACTGCTCTCATAGTCCTTAGGATTAAGACTAAGTGGAAAATGTGACTCTCGATTTATTGGAAATTATTCATCCTAGCCTTCATCACTACTGCTCTCATAGTCCATAGGATTAGGACTAAGTGGCTATCGATTTATTGGAAATTCTTCAGCCTGGCCTTCATCACTGTTGCTCTCATAGTCCATAGGATTAGGACTAAGTGGAAACCGTGAGTCTCTATTTATTTGAAATTCTTCGTCCTGTCCTTTGTCAGTGATGCCCTCATAGTCCTTAGGATTAGGACTAAGTGGAATATTTTACTCTCTATCCATAATGAAATAATTTTCGTTATATTAATCAATATGAATAGAGTTGTTACGCGACGAAGATGTTGATGCTTCATAAAGAGAAACTTCACTATCAGAAAAATCCCTGTATTTCAAATAGAAGAGGTTGAATGATAAAAATTCACTCTCTCCTAATGATAATATATATCTTAAAGAATGGAAATCTCCCTCCAAAGTTTCCCTCCAAAAATTCATTTGAAGTATTTCCCTCCAAAATTTTCTTCTACAATTTATAGAAAATTTTCTACAAAATTTTTTTGTTGAAATTAATCTTTTAAACTAAATCTTTAAACTAAAACTTTAAACTAAAT
>APFE031270583.1:2250-34785 GCA_000404065.3 Pinus taeda | reverse complement strand
ATTTTACCTAAATTAATATTTTTCTTAAACATATAGGATTTACTAGACCACTGATTTTTTTAAATTTGTTATTATATCTTTTATCCCACATGTAACATAAATTACTATATCGCTATAATACAATTTATATATTAAGTTTTTATAATAAAAAATCAATACCACATTCAAGAAGCAATAAAACAATTCCATAATTTCCACTATATAATAAATTTTGTTATCACTATTCCTCACATCACATCAAGATTTCTCGAGGTTTCGTTAAAAGATTTGGATCAGTTTTATGAAGCAGCTACATTGTCATTGACAACACATTCAACAAGATTTCTCAAGGTTTCTTTAAAAGATTTACTAGTAGTTATGTGTCAGTTGGGTTGTTATGTTCACGTAGGATACAAGACAAAAAACACATTCCAGTAAAAAAAAAATTAACATTTAATTAATGAAATATAGATTCCTTTTAAAAATTAAAAATTCAAATGAGTCAGGCTTACCTGACAGCCCCTTGGCAAGCAGGGGGCCACTATGTCACTGGTGGGCATAGTGGGCCTGGTTGTGGGCAGAATCGCTAGTGGGTCGCTTTGACCCGGGATGGCCAGGGTGTCACTCTTCCCCGAGTGGGCATACCCACGGCCGAGCACGCTTGCCCACAGAAACAGGGCAAGCCCCGGGCTGGCACGCCCACAACCAGGCGTGCCCGCCCACAGGCACATGTTGATTCTGCAACACGCTCGCTATGCCGCAGGCAGGCATGCCCACAGTCGAGTGCACTCGCCCACAAGCACAGGTAGGCAAGCACGCCCAATTGGGTAAGACTTATGCTTGTGGGTGGGTGCGCTCTCCCACAACCACAAGTAGGCAAGCATGCTCGGTCAAGCTTAACCTATGCTTGTGGGCGGGCGTGCCCGGCCGTGGGCATGCTAGCCTGGGTCAAATCGGCCCCCTGGCCTGTCGAGGGCCGAGTCCAACAAATGATTAGCCTGTCGGGGTCCAATTCCTGGAATCGGCCCCCTGGCCTGTTAGGGGGTCTTTTTGCCCCGAGCAAGTGTGTCCACCCACAGTCATAGGTACGTGCACGTCTGTTGTGCCGCAGGTGGGAACACCCACAACAAAGGCAGACGTGCAGGTTCCTGTGCTTGTGGACGGGCACGCCCAACCTTGGGTGTGCCCGCCCGTGACACAATAGGCATGCAAGCTCTTGTGCTTGTGGGCAAGTGAGCCCGATCGTGGGTGTGCCCACCGACAACAAAATAGGCGTGTAAGTTCCTATGCCTATGGGCGGGGATGCCTAGGCATAAGCGTGACTACCCACAACACAATGGGTGTGTAGCCTACACACCTGTTGTGCCGTTGGCAGGTCCACCCAGCTAAGGTACAACTACCCCTAGCAGGAAGGGGGGTGATTCTAAGAATCGGCTCCCTACCTGCCAAGGGCCCGATTCTTAGAATCAACCCCTAGTCTACCAAGGGATTGGGGAAAAATGTAAAAAAGTAAAAATAAATAAATAAATAAATAATTCTAAGGAATGCATTTTTTTTGCTAATTTGTATGAACTTCACAGTGAATTTGTCATGGGGGTCGATGTGCATGTTTCTGGTCTTTTTTTGTTTTTAAATTTTGTTTTTGTTTGTTTGTTTACTTATGTTATTAGTTTTTTTGTAATTACTGATATATATATTATGCAGGAAAATGACATCAAGGAAGATTTATGTGAATATTTCTAGACCAAAGACAACTAAAGCTGGAGGTGAATCCTAAAAAAGTATTGTTAAATAAACCCAACCTGAGCTAATAAGTACAAATCTAGCAAGTTCTTCTAAGGATAAGAAGTTGGTTTCTTACTGGAAGTAAAAAAGTATTGTTAAATGAACCCAATCTGAGCTAATAAATACAAATCTAGCAAGTGCTTCTAAGGATAAGAAGTTGGTTTCTTACTGGAAGAAATCACAAGAAGTGAAGTGTACAAAACTTGTATGGTTTGTGAAAGATAGAGAAGGAGAACAAGATCTGTAGATATATCTATATGCTAATATCCCTAATGATGGTGGAAGTTATGAGGTGCTAGGAAAAGTACTAGACATGTGTTTGATACCGGATACTGAAGTTGTTTATGTACTTATAAAACCACTCAAGTCACATGACAAGATTAGATATCAATTTTCATTGTCAATGTATGACACGATGGATGATTCTAAAAAAATGTGTAAACAAATCATAAACGACATTGTACAAGATATCGTAAGTATTGTTATTTATATGTATGTGTTTTTTGTTATTGTAACTATATCATTATATTTTTTATAACTTAGTTTTTATTGACATATGATATTTTATTTGATAGAATTGTATTGAAATTCTTTCAATTATTTTGGGAGGAATTTATTTTATAGAGTGAGATATTATGAATGTTTTCAACAGTTTCTACTCAAGGTCAAAAGAAGATATGGCAAACAAACAAACAAACAAAAAGCACTTCATGATGCTACAAGACAACATCCAAGGGATCAACAAAGAATTCCAATAGTGGATAAATCTAGCAAAGCTAGACATGTTACTTTCTAAGATGAGCAAGTTGAAACTGAAGAATATATTGCCATTACTGAGGATGATTTTAGCACTGATGTTAGAAAGGAGCAGAGCCATAAATGACTAAAAGAAAAAATGCCCAAGAACGTCTATGTTCTAGTTGATGATGAGGATGTTACTTATGTTGAAGAAAATATGATAATATAGAGCAAGAAGAAATTAAAAGTTGGTCATTCTAAAAAATTCATGGCCAACAGTGAAGATCCTAGTTAAAACCCAAATTGAAGCAGTGAAATCATTACACCAGGAGCTGATTTAGAGGATGACATTATTAAAACAAAACAAAATTCCATTCGACATCACTTGACAAAGACAAACTTAATTAAGGGTGGTCGTACATTTCAACTTAATATCAGCCAAATCTATAAGCCAACAAAAGAACAATTTAAATATCAAATTAGAAAGCCACACCACCTGCATATTCACAACTTGAAGGCATTGATGAGGTACAATCCATATTCTCATGTGGTTGATCATGTGCGTCTTGTTGAATTCAAGTTCCCAACAAATAAGCATTTAGTAAGTCAAAATGTCTTGAATACAAATATTATGTATTTGGGGGGAACCATTCCATAGAAGCTCAAAGGCAATTGATGGAGGAATATCCCAATAACCCGTGTTTTGAAACAATGAAATGTATCATTTATGTTGGTTTATTAGATACAGAAGAAAAGTTATTGGCATGGGATCATAATACAGATAATGAGTATAGGGTGTCTATGACTTTCATCCAAAGGGTTAGATTTATTCATAATGAATTTGAAGAAAAATGTGGTGGGCATATGACAAAGATTAGTTTATCATTTTAGAAGGAATGTTGTATGGAAATAGGTTATCAAATTGTGAAAAAAATCAATTCAAAAGGCGGCAAAGTAAATTATGATATATTCAGAGGCATGGATAACATTTTCCAGTTGGCATTTATAACTGCATAGATATGGAAATTGATTAATGAGATTTTTAGCATGTGGGAGAACATTGGCATTAAAAACCAAAAGGTCAAAGTGTCTAAATCATTGATATATAGCAACAGTAAATCAGGTCCTGAAATGAGGTTCCTTCTATAAGATATGACTATCACACCTTGGAGAGAATTGCAAGGGGTGAATGATAACAAGCTTTTCAAAACAATATTATATCATGTGCAGTAAGGGGAATTATCATTGGACGAAATGTGTGAGGAATTTCAAAAGTAAGTTTGTTGAATTATTTTTACTTATTTCTAGATTATAATTTTATTTTAAATATAACATATTGTTGTTGGTAGTATTTGTTATACATATCATTATATTAACTTTTTTTACTTTATCTATTCAGTCACAAGGTTTACATGACAATACAGGAACAGATGGTTAAATTGTTGAGTGAAGATAGTTGTGATGATGTTGTACACAACTACCCAGATTCAAGTTCTACATCAACACTAAAAGATTTTTATCTTGCATTTAAAAATTTATGTTGATTTATACATTCATTTTTATTCATTTGTATACTATTTTTATTTTATAACTGATACATATATTTGTTTATTTCATTAAAGATGAAGAAGGATGCAAAGTGAGTACCAGATAGTTTCAGAAACTTTATTGAAAAAATTAAGATGGAAAGACTGAGAAAGCAACATCGTAGTAATGTTGAACTTGATCCTAGTCTTACTCATTTCATTTGGAATGAGCTTGAGACTATCCAATATCAAATAATACAAGGTGATTGTGAAGACATTGCTAAACTCATACCTAAAAGCGATTATTCCCTAGTTATTGCAAACATATCTCTTGGTTTCAATATCCCAAAAATTGACTATGATAGTGACCCTTATACTTATCAAGATCTTAGTAAAGTGGATGTGGGATTTGTAGTCACAACATCATCATTATGGAGATTTTTGACGTTTCATTCAGACACACAATTACAATGTTATTGACAAGCTTCAAGGGAAAAGAAAACTCAAGGATGCAACTTACATGGTAAGACGTTGAAATTGTATGTTTGATTAATGTTAAAAAAATCATTTATGTACAAGTTAGTTGAACTTTTACTATTTCATCTTATAGGAAAACGTCAAATTTTATTAACCATGGGGATCAACCAATTATAAGTGATTGTGAGTTCATTGTAAAATTCCTGCAAATTATCTATAAATCTACCGCTGAGATCTATGTAGAAAATTTGACTGTAGATTAACTCGATAATGCAATATACCAAAGCAAAATACTATAATCTACTTCTACTATCAAACTTGTGGAAGCTTAAAGATCGAACTGAATTAGAGATGAACACATATAACCATAAGAAGAAGAATCAATGCACATGAAACACAGAAAATACTCAGGGGAAAGCCTTAGCTAAAAACCCCACTATATGTATTATCATACAAGGTGGAAATACATCAGAATTATACAAAGCCTTAGCTCTCACAGCTAGCCAGCTCTCAGTATAATCCTCCTAGATGCTCACAAGCAATCAAAGCTTCTCACAAGCCTTCTCCTCTACCCTCCAAGCTCCTATTTCCTTGCGCAGTTACCTCTGGGATGATCTCCTTCACCCAGTGTAACACTGCTCTCACACACTGCTCTAACACACTGTCAAAACTGTGGAATCCTCAAGGAACCTTTTCCTTGACTACATGGATGAGTTTCCTTTATACGAAAACACATGCAACTAATAGTAACCTGTCCTTGACATTTAGCTCAATTGGGTCTTTCTCTGAATAGACATGCATGAGTTTTTGATGAGATAATCTTCAATTATCTGGAGTACACTTGTTGAGTGCATGCATGCATCAACTAACTCATAACTCACAATTAGTTCCTCAAATATTTTGGAACTAAATTAACTAGACTTAACTCAGTAAATGGAGCTAACTAATTACAACTCAAATATAACTCAATCTTATCTCCTTAATTAAGGGATAATCTCCTTAATTTAAGGGATAACTCTTGCATGACTTCATAAATACTTCTAACTTGAATTTCTCCAACTAATTAATCCATAATGAATTAATTAATTATTTTTGAGCAGCTGGTGAGACTAAATTCAAATTTAATTCACAATTTTAATTTAAGGACAAATTAAAATTGGAATATCTAGATTCTATTTTTATAATTTCTTGTTGCTATTTTCAACACTCCCTCTCAACAAGAAAGGAATTCAACTTGATCCCAATCATAAACCTTTGGAATGTTCTACATGCAACACTTCTCTCAAGTGTTGTTGCTCCAGCAACTTCAGAATCAAAAAAAACATCCAACTTGAATCAGAATGATGCCTCTAGCATCAAAGTCTCTGACTACTATTGCCTCTGTCGATTGAAAACTCTGTGCTTCTACTGACTCAACGTTTCTGCACTATTGTCAATCCTTCTTTGCACTCTTCAGTATCTGACTGCTCTAGCCTCTGTCACTTTGATCTCTGACTGCATCAATCCCACTAATTCCTCCCGCTACTATGTACTTTGGGCTCCCGTAGCAAGGTACGATCCATGAGATAAAACCTTTCAATGGGCCCTGCCCAATTTCAGCCTTCTTAAGACTATCACTTCACATCACCCCACCTCACACCTGGAGGTATGGTTGCATGTGATCCCTTTTCCCACTTCTCCAATTGTGGCTCCTCCACAATTGTTTGAGACTTCTTCTGGGACTGCATGTTGGGAGGTAATTTACTCTCCCCCGCAACCACCAAGTCTCTAGCATTTGCCTTGCTCTTTAAGGATTTGCATGCATCTTGAGCCTCAAGAGCATACAGGTTCTTAACTCATGAATCAATCTGTTTCACCTATTTTGTGTTGATGTGTCTAAGAAAAACCTTTCCCTTACTAAAGACAACATCGTAGCCTTTGTCCTCCAACATTGTGACCGATACCAAGTTCTTCTTTAGTCTAGGCACATACTTCACATCTGTCAAGGTGATAGGAGCTCCATGCTCCCTATGAAAAGAAATCGTGCCCACTCCTAAAACACTAAACTTTTCGTCGTCACCCATTTCTATGCAAATCTTGAGGTCTTTCTCCTCCAAGGTACTGAATAAACTTTTATCTCCAGTCATGTGGAATGAGGCTCCACTGTCAAGATAAAAACCACAACCCATCATCGATGACACCATGCATGCGATGAGAGTGAAGTCCATTTCGAACTAAGAGTCTAATGCCTCACCTTCCAATCCTTCTGAGGATCCCTTCTTGGACTTCTTCGATGGGCAATTAGTCGCATAATGACCCATCTTGTGACAATTAAAGCATCTCACTTTAGACTTGTCTACCTTCTTCCCTCCATGAGAAGAATTCAATTCGGAATGAGATGCCTTCCCTGTCCCTTTCCTTAACTTACTTGCTAAGGCTAGATTTTCTTCATCATCATCCTTGGATGAAGAACCATCTCATGTGCTCCTCCTGATCTCATCCTAGATGAGATCCGACCACAGCCGTTCCCAATCCGACAATTTCTCCCTTCCATTCACAGAGTCCTGGTAGCTATTCTAGCTCTTTGGAAGGCCAAGGAGAGCGAGGCTCACCATGTCATCATCGGAAGTAGTTATTCCCACACTTCCAAGCTCTTCTTTGCAAGTGGTGAGCTTGTTCAGATATGTGGAAATAGTATCATTGTTCTCCATCTTGATTCTTCAAAGCTTATCCTTGAGCGCCAATTTCCTCTTGTCGCTACTGTTCTGGTAGAGGTCCTTCAATGTCTTCCACATTGAATATGGAGTATCCTTGCCATGGAGACTCAAGACAATATGGTCTTGAACTCCCTCAAGGATTATCTGTCTCGCCCTCGCCACACACTTCTTCCACTCAGCCAACTCTTATGCATTAGTTGAACCTGGCTTTGGGATTTCGTGATCAATGAAATCCTTCAAGCTGTTGTCTTCTAATACATCCTCCATGCGATATTTCCATGCTATGTAATTTGAGTTGCCTTCCAAGGCATACTCGAGTCTCAAGCCATAGAACGCCATTGACCAACCTGAAGTATGATATGAATTCGATTTGCACCTGTAACCCCAAACTTCAAACTTCGAATTCTCTTCTTAGTATACTGTTCATAGCTCCAATGAACTGGGCTCCAATACCATGTAGAAATTCTTGCAAATTCTCTACAAATCTACCTTTGAGATCTATGTAGGAAATATGACCATAGATTAACTCGATAAAGCAATATACCAAAGCAAAATACTATAATCTACTTCTACTATCAAACTTGCGAAAGCTTAAATATCAAGCTAAATCAAAGCTAAACACATATAACCATAAGAAGAAGAATCAATGCACATGAAACACATAAAATACTCAGGGGAAAGCCTCAGCTAAAAACCCCACTATTTGTATTATCATACAAGGTGGAAATACATCAGAATTATACAAAACCTTAGCTCTCATAGCTAGCCAGCTCTCAGTACAATCCTCCTGGATGCTCACATGCAATCAAAGCTTCTCACAAGCCTTCTCATTTGTCCTCCAAGATCCTATTTCCTTTCCCAATTACCTCTGGGATGATCTCCTTCACCCAGTGTAACACTGCTCTCACACACTACTCTAACACACTGTCAGAACTGCGCAATCCTCAAGGAACCTTTTCCTTGACTGCATGGATGAGCTTCCTTTATAAGAAAACACATGCAATTGATGGTAACCTATCCTTGACATATAGCTCAATTGGGTCTTTCTCTGAATAGACATGCATGAGTTTCTGATGAGAGAATCTTCAGTTATCTAGAGTACACTTGTTGAGTGCATGCATGTATCAACTGACTGATAACTCACAATTAGTTCCTCAAACAGTTTGGAACTAATTTAATTGGACTTAACTCAGTAAACTGAGCTAAGTAATTACAACTCAAATATAACTCAATCTTATCTCCTTAATTAAGGGATAATCTCCTTAATTTAAGGGATAACTCTTGCATGACTTCAAAAAGACTTTTAACTTGAATTTCTCCAACTAATTAATCCATAATGAATTAATTAATTATTTCTGAGTAGTTGGTGAGACTAAATTCAAATTTAATTCACAATTTTAATTCAAGGACAAATTAAAATTGGAATATCTGGATTCTATTTTTATCATTTCTTGTTGCTATTTTCAACATTCATCCATGTTGAAAGGTGGAAAAAAGATGATAGCTATAAGCCTATGCTTCTTAATCGGGTAGATGGAAAGAGTCATAGCCAAGTACTGGTTTATGATCATGTTGTAAAAAAACTAACATATGAAGATAAAGAAGCAAAAGGAGAGACAGTTAACATTTATCAAAAGCCATAGTCATTGATTAACTATCGTATAGACTTATGTTCAAATGAAGGAGATTGGGTTTTGGATTTATTCTTGGGCTCAGGTAAGTTTTATTACATAGAATTGAATTTCAATATCTTGTTTCTTAATTTATATGCGATTATACTAATTTACTTAATTATTTCTTTCGTGCTTGATAATTAGGTACAACACTAGCATGTTGCCTACAAAAAAGAATAAATTGCATTGCCATTGAAAAATACCTATTACAATGCAAATTTATTCAGCAAAGAATTAATTCTCTTCAATTTCTTCCAGATGCAATGCAAGAATTTGGGTTGAGGAAAGGGGATTTTAATGAATCACGTGTGGCAAAAAAGGTGAAGGAACCTCAACCACCATTAGATGAAATGATTGGAAAGACATACATTGGGAGATTTGCAGACATCAAAGATCCATTAGAAGAGGAAAATGAGCAAATTGAAGCAGAAAATATTGTGGAAGAAGACAATGATGAAACTCTAGAAAATGAAGAGTATGGATCATGTGATATTATTGATTAAATTTAAGTTATGCTTGGAAATCAAGCTCAAATTTTGTAACTATTAATTAGTTTTACTTGTAATGTTTTGACTTTGACATTTTATGAGAAGAATAAGTATTCAATTAATGTTCTTATATGTTCAATATTTGTATTATGTGATTTTCACTCTAATTTTTATGTGAATCAATTTTTTTTTTTAAGATGTGATTATTATTAATTTTTGACATGAAATTCAAAAAAAAAATAACAAACAAACAAACTATTATTTAACTATTTTTGGTTAAATTTTTCATATAAAAATTGTGATTTTGACATGTCATTTTTAGCAAAAACGTCTCAAAATGTGTAATTCTTTTGTTATATTTATGTTCAAAATGTGTATTTTTATGTCAATTGTTAAAAATTATTATTTTTTTAGAGACAATTATTTGATGTGCATTGAAAAATTAATTAAGAATATATAGAAGATCGAAACTTTAAATATCGAATTTTTTTTCTAACTATGCAAAAAAATAAAGATCTCACTACAAAAAAAAAGAAAATTTAAAGAAAAACAAACAAATATGAAGAAGAGGACTACTTCAAAAAAAAATTAATTTAGAAAATATCTATTCACATTTAACAAATTAGAAAATTTAAAGTCAAAAAATAAGTATTCTAAAACAAGGGCTTGACACTACATCAACACTTTTTAAAATCAGCATGAAAATCACTAACATTTTAAAAATAATGTACATAAAAAAAGTTTAAGTGTCAAAAACTATGCTCATATATATATATATATATATATATATTCTGAATCAACACTTTTCAAAATTGGTTGATTTTTTTGCTACCTCAAAAAAACGAGTAATCGTATTAGTTCCCATTTCAAAGTTTTAATTGTTTGTGATTATGTATGCATCTTTGGAGTGAAAAGATCTGGATCAAGTTTGGTATCAAAGTAGGTCTTTGTTTATGTGAATTTCAAGTGTATGATAACCAAGGAAAAGCTCGAAAGAGGTGAAGGAAAACCTAAGTCCTTTGATCCAAAAGCGGGGCGTGTAGCACAAAGAGGGAAAATGGTAGATAAACTTGTTGGATTGGAGGAAGAGCGAAACTATCGCAAGGCCTTCTACGCCATGGAAAAAAAAGCGAACAAATTGTTTGTAGAGTATGAGAAGACAATGGAGAAACCAAAGAAGAAGGAAGGACTGGATGATCATGCCTCGGTGAATAATGAAGGAGGAGGAGAAAAGCCTCCTGAAGCTACCTCTCCATATTCCAACGAAAGTTCTTCTTCTTTCTCTTCTCATCATTCTAGAGGTAGAAAAGCTCATGAAAAGCCCGTTTTCAAGTTCGATGTCAAGTTTGATCAACCTATGTTTAGTGGAGAATATAATGTAGAAAACCTAGATACCTGCATCAGACAGGTTGAAGTATATTGCTACATCCAACGAATCAAAGAGGATGAAGTCAAGATCCAACTAGCATTCCTTTTATTGAGTGGCATTGCTCTCATCTGGTGAGAAGGAAAGCTGTAGAAAGGTGGTAAGAGTAGTCATAAAATTCTTTCATCTTGGTCTGAGTTCGTATATGCTTTAAGAGGACAATTTTACCCATTGGGTTATAGACAGAAGGCCATGATGGAATGGAAACATTTGAAACAAAGTAAAGGTCAAATTGTTCAGAATTTTATAGAGGAGTTTAGGAAACAAGAATTAGCATTAAATGTTCCACTAGACACTTTTGAGACGTTGATGAAATATATTATCTCTTTGCATAGTTATTTGTGTCATTCATTGTTATTATTTGAACCTAAAACTCTTGATGAAGCTAGAGTGAAGGTTATGCATTTTGAAAGCAAGGGGGAGCATGAGCAAGAATACCACCCAAAGAGGACATCAACAACTAAGAGAAAGGAAGCAAATCCCTCTTGTACTCATTGTGAGAAATATGGGAATGATGAGGAACATTGTTGGAAATTGCATCCGAAATTGAAGCCTAAGAGGAATGACTGAAAAGAAAAGCAGAACATAGTTGCAACTATGCAACAAGACCAAGAATCAGAATCAGAGAATGATGAAAAGATGATAGTTGCAGGATTTGTAGGTGTTGGACCAATTGACCTAGGATCAGACTCAGGTGATGAAACAAAGATTTCAGCTCTTGGGATTGTATAAGGTGGGCCTATTGACTTATGTTCCGATTCAAGCGATGAGAAAAATATTTCAACAAAAATTGTGCCAAAGGTGAGAAGGAAACCAAAGATTGCATGGCTCCAAGAACTTGAAAAGATCAACCAAATAATTCAAGTGGAGAATGTTGAACTAAAGGGACTCCTAAAAAAAGAAGAGGAGGAGAAACAGAGGTTGCAACATCAGTTACAAGCCAAGGAGGAGGCCTTCAAAAAGTTGTAGAATAACAAGTTTGAGTTAAAAAATGATTTTTCAATTTCATGTTCTTTTTATAATGATGATTTCACTGCTTTTGAGAAACATACTATAGGAATTGGATCAAAATTGTTGAAGAAAATGGGGTATCAAGGAAAGGACCTCGACATTAATGGCCAAGGCATTGTGAATCCGATCAAATTGGAGGAATTGCCTCATTATGCAAGACTTGGATATATCATAAAAGAGTTTGGGGAATTCTCCAAGATAGCTAGTGACCAACCAACGACAGATGATGAGAGCACTTCATAACATTCCAGTGATAGTAAGGATTCCACCAGCACTTATCAAAGGCACCCCAGGAATAAGTGTTCCAAGACAATCCAAAAAGTTTAGAGGAAAAATAAGCATTGTATTTATTGCAACGAGGATGGACACCAGAGAGCCACATGTCAGATACTCCATGCCCAAAAAGCACTTATGAAGAAACCAACTTGTGACGATGTTCAATAAGCGAATCAAATACAAGGAGTTGACCCATTCACTTTGTTGAGCGATATATGGTTTTAGAAGATAAAGTAGCTTTTCGTATTATTGTAAATCATATGTTACAAAATTATTGTAAAAGTGATGATGTATTTTTCATCACTTATGAAAGCAACAGAATGATGTTTTGGTCTCTTTTAATTGATAGTTGGGGTATTGGTTTCTATTATGATGTACACTTGACCAAAGAGTGTGTCGTATAAACTCTTGGAAAGTATGAGGATGACTGCATCATGATTGGTCATGTAACTGAACATGTAGTTTGCAAATATTGTACGACAGGTTTGCAGAGGATACATGTGTTGTCTCATCACTTATGTCCTTGAAGAACAAATGTGAAGGAGAAGGAAGTGTGGACTGTCAGGGCGCTTGTTGGGCAGACAAGGGAACACAACATATTTCAAATTATGTTCATGGTTTTGGAGGACCAAAATCTCCTCAGTGGGGAGGAATGATCTAGGTGGCTCCAGAAACACTCAGTGATCAAAGAGGAATTAGGAAAACATCAAAAAATAAAAGTTCTTCGATTACCATGAAACCAAAGTATGATCAAATATCTCGTCACAAGCTTTCGAACGATGCAAACATAACCTCAATATGACATCGTATGCAAAAGTTATGGCTAGTCAAAGTTTTGGTCAACTAGGCTCCTTCGCTAAAGTTAGCTGAGCACCAACTATATTTGGAAGTCCGAATAAATCTAGCGAAGTGCTAAATTTGGCAGAAATTAACGAGACAACAATTTAGCACTTTGCGGGGATGGTTTCCAATGGCTGGAACTGGTGAAATTGTGGCCTAAATAATTTTCCCGGTGGCCCCATAATTTCGGCCAACGAATTTTGTCCATATTTAAAAAAAAATAATAGCAAAAAAAAATTGGCCAACAACGCAACAAATTAACATTGTTAACCACTATGTTAGGAAGGCAGGCTTAAAATTAATGCTAAGTTTTTTTATTTAAACTCATATTTGCCACAAGGAAACAGCGGCACGAAACCTAAGGTAGAGGTGGAACCCTGAGCCGGCATGGAAACTAAGGAGTGGAATCCTGACGTAGGGGAATATGTAAGGAATCTAAAAGATTTCCTAAGGGCCAATTTTTTACAGTTTCATAGTCAAACCAAATTTATACTCATTTTACTCAGTTTTTCGCAAGGAACGTAGTGGTGAAGTTAGATTTGTCATCTAACTAGCATATATTCAGTCAACGTGAAAATAGGAATCGTTGTGGAATCATGAGGAACCTAAAAGATTCCCTAAAGGCCAAATTTTGATAGTTTCATAACCAGATCGACTTTATACTCATTTTATTTAGTTTTTCGCAAGGAGGGCAGTGGTGAAGTCAGTTTTGTCATCTGAGCAGCATAATTCTAGTCAATAAGCGAGAAAGAATCTTTGGGGAATCTTTGAGATTCTCAAAGGTCAAAAATCATTGAGATTCTCAAAGGTCCACATTTTGACCGAAGCAGAAAGAGGTTGAGTGTAGAGTGATTTTTCATGATTTTTCATCGGGAATTCAATGGTGCAGTCGATTTCTTCAGCATAGGTGTGCATTTTCAGGCCATCCTTGGAAGTGGAGGTATAAAGTGTCTTTTGTATATGCATGTGATTTGATTTTTGTTGAAGATTAATGAAAGACTCCTCCCCACATTGAGCAGAGCCCAAAGACGTAGCCCACAATGGGAAAACTCCATTATCAACTTGTTGTGTCTTTGATTCTCATGGTTGTTGTTTATTTTTGCTCCGTTTACATATATGCATCGTATGGTTACATGCTATTTAAAAGATGATTATGTATGCATCTTTGAAGTGAAAAGATTTGGATCATGGGCACCAAACCTGAGACATTTATTTTTGGGAATGATGTATTATTTATATGCATACTCTATCTGTCTTTGAGAAAGGAAATTGAACCAGATTAAGTCATTTTATATTTATCCTTGAGAAGCATTAAATTATCTTCAAGAGACACCAAGATGTCCTAGGCACTGACCCCTCCTCATCCTGGGGGTTATCTCTAGAAGTTACAACACAATTTTTGGTAACAATCGCAGGCACATAGGCTCATGTGTGCAGTTGGAGGGTTTCAGTCTGTTAAAATTGGCAACTAGGACCAAACTCCATCTGGGTCATCTTATTCATGGTTGATAATATTTTTATTAGATTCCTTTCGTCGAGAGGTGTAGGATTTATCTAAAGATCATCCGATTTCGATAAGTATTTATGGAGATATGAATTTATTTTGATTATGGAATAATTATCAAGCCGACCAGCAACTCATGTAGGCTTAGAAGCCCAACAGTCTCATCTATTCAATCATCAACAGTTGTGTATAAATACAGGAGGTATTTTCCTCATTTGGACACACTATCTCATCACATCTCTCTCTCTCTACTACGCGGAAAAGAGGCTCTTCTCCTATTCTCCTACTGCGCAGAAAGAGACTCTTCTGTCACCTGTGTGGAAGGAAGGATGCAGTTTTAAGGCTGCAACTGTAGATCAGAAGTTTGATCAGAGTTGACCATATTTTTCTCTCTGAACTGCACTATAGGTGGATCTGACTCTCCTCTAAAGGCCACATTTTTTGGTGGTGGAATCAAGCCGATCCGACGGTCTGTTTACAAGATATTGTGTGCCCTAGTTTGGCTTATCTAGGGTTTATTGCTGCTAATGTAAATCAGATTTATTTACTATTTCTCTCTGCTGAATTATTGAAGATAAAGGAATATTTGATCAAAGGGTTTCCCCACATTGGGGTTTGTCCCTGGCTAGCCGCCACATCTTGTGTCTCTTGTCTTGGCTTGTTTTCTGTCGATCGTTTTAATGTTCTATCTACACTTTACTTTATGACATGTATTGCTAATTGTGCGGTAATAATTAAGAAAGATATGGTAAATGCTATAAGCATAGAACATACCATAACTTAACATGGTATCAGAGCTGAGGTGAAGACAAAGCCCGAGCAAGATCAAGAGAAATCACCGAAGAGAATATTGGCAAGGCTATCCTAAAAGAACTATGGGGTCCTCAACACTCTTTCCTGCCAAAGACAAGCGCCGTGAGAAAGTTGACTATCACGGATGGAAGATGTCTCTTGATCTAATATTAGAAGATAAAGGAGTGTTGGACCATGTGAGAGGCAATATTGTTGAGCCTCCATCAAATGCACCCGCTGTTGCCAGGAATAAATGGAAAACCGGTGAAGTCAAAACAAAGAAGATCATCCGAGACTCTATCGACAAGCGCTTGGTGGCCTACATCTCTGACCTGAACACCTCCAAGAGAAAAGGAATAAATTGGGTGCATCTAGAAAGAAAGGAATCTTCGTGGGCTATGGTGAAAATACTAAGGGCTATAGAATCCATGTAGTCGATCAAAGGGAAGTTGTGATTAGTCATGATGTCACCTTTGACAAGGATATCGCTCTCAGCAAGGTGAACAATCTTCCCACAGTGAGGAGCTCTCAAGAAGCTGACACTAGGGAACCGAAAGAAAAAGAGTATCACAAGATATTTGCACCTGTTGCCAGATATACCACCATCCGCTTGATCATAGCCCTTGCGGCTTCACAAGGATGGAAACTGCATCATATGGATGTTAAGACTGCGTTCTTGCATGGTTCAATCAAACAAGAGGTCTACTTGGAGAAACCCGAAGGATTTGAGATTTATGATCGAAAATATCATGTATGCAGGTTGAAGAAGGCTCTTTATGGGCTGAAGCAAGCACCCCAAGCATGGTATGAGAGGATCGATAACTACTTGATGAAGCTGGGATTCACTAGGAGTGAAGTTGATCCTAGCCTCTACTTTAAGGTTGAAGATGAAAAACCTCTCATACTGGTGTTGTATGTGGATGACCTCTTCCTAATAGGTGCAAACCCTCTCATTCACAAATGTAAGAGGGAGTTGGCTTCTGAATTTGAAATGAAGGACCTAGGACTAATGCATTATTTCCTAGGACTTGAAGTCTGGCAGAAGCCAATGGAAATTTTCCTATCTCAAGGAAAATATGTGGTGAAGATATTGGAAAGATTTGGTATGGTAGACTGCAAGCCTATAACTACCCCGATGGAGCTTGACTCCAAGAAGTTAAGCAGTAGTGCTGCTGGACCTGTTTTATAAAATGCCACTGAGTATCGACAACTCGTCAGAGCATTAATGTTCTTAGTGAACTCCCGTCCAGATATATGCTTTGAAATCAACACATTGAGTCAACATATGGTTGAACCTCATCACATACATTGGATTGGTGCCAAGAATCTGTTAAGATATCTTTGTGGCACAATTACACATGGGCTAAGATACACTGCCAAAGATGTGAGACTACTTGGATACACTGTAACAAGATGATTAGTTCTCCATGTGAGGCTTGGATGATGTGTTCTCCATGGGGATTGTGTAGCAGGATGATTAGTTCTCCTATGAGGACAAGATTGATTAGTTCTCTTGTCGAGGCATCCTACCCATGCAGTCTGGGACTCATGGGAAGTACCTCTCATCTGATCAATGAGCAGGGAAATGAGGATAGGGACCATAGTAGTATCGATGGATGCATCGGTGTATCTACCGTACTCCCTATGCTAGGATGACCTTCATTGATCTGGGATCAATGATACTAGTCTGGGATCAGTGGTAGGAGTTTTACCCTCTATGACACTAACTTCGGGTCAGTTGAGACTGGTCTGGGACTAGTGGTACATACTCTGAGACTGACTTTAGGTCAGTGGAGGACTGGTCTGGGACCAATAGTAGGAGTGGTACCTACTATGACACTGACTTCGGGTCGATTGAGACTAGTCTGGGACCAGTGGTACACACTCTGAGACTAACTTTGAGTGAGTGGAGGAAGATACTGGTCTAGGACCAGTGGTAGGAGTTGTACCCACTATGACACTGACTTCGGGTCGGTTGAGACTAGTCTAGGACCAGTGGTACACACTCTGAGAATGACTTTGAGTCAGTATGATGCATCCTCGATCACTTCTTCTTCTTCATAATTCGGACAAAGCAGAGCATAGTAGAACAGAGCAGAGTAGAGCATATCAGAACAGGGCAGAACAGAACAAAGCAGAGCAAAGCAGATCAGAACAAGGAAGAACAGAATAGAGCAGAGCAAGCAGGATAGAGTAGAGTAGAGCAAGGGTCAAGCTGTATAGGACAGTGCATTTGATGGATGAATATTAGTGACCAACAGACAAATTGCGATGGAGTTCTCCCTAGTTGAGAGGGAGTGTTAAAATTGGCAACTAGGGCCAAACTCCATGTGGGTCATCTTATTCATGGCTGATAATATTTTTATTATATTTCTCTCATCGAGAGGTGTATGATTGATCTAAAGATCATCTGATTCCTATAAGTATTTATGGAGATATGAATTTATTTTGATTATGGAATAATTATCAAGCCGACCAACAACTCATGTAGGCTCAGAAGCCCAACAATCACATCTATTCAATCATCAACAGTTGTGTATAAATACAAGAGGTATTTTCCTCATTTGGACACACTATCTCATCACATCTCTCTTTCTCTCCTGTGCAAAAAAGAGGCTCTTCTCCTACTGTGCAAAAAGAGACTCTTCTCCCACATGTGTGGAAGGAATGACACAAATTTAGGGCTGCAACTGCAGATCGGAAGTTTGACCAGAATTGACGATCTTTCTCTCTCTCTAAACTACACTGTAGGTGGATTTGACTCTCCTCTGAAGGCCGCATTTTTTGGTGGTGGAATCAAGCTGATCCGACAGTCGGTTTGCAAGATATTGTGTGCCCTAGTTTAGCTTATCTAGGGTTTGTTGTTACTGATGTAAATCAGATTTATGTACTATTTCTCTCTGCTATATTATTGAAGATAAAGGAAGATTTGATCAAAGGGTTCCCCACATTAGGGTTTGTCCCTAGCTAGCCGCCACATCTTGTGTCTCTTGTCTTGGCTTGTTTTTCGTCAATCGTTTAATGTTCTATCTGCACTTTACTTTATGTACATGTAATTGCTAATCTGTGGATAGTAATAAGAAAGATAAGTAAACTGTTATAAGCATAGAACATACCATAACTTAACACAGTCGTACACACATCTCTCTCTGCTTGCAGTTGGAAGTTAGGGTTTGATTTTTACAGTTAACCACATATCTCATCAGTTGAACGCAGATTTCGGTAGTTGACTGTAGAAAGTGACAGTTGATCACATGCTTCAAAATCAAGGTTTTGATTATTAACATTGTTTGGTTCATCTCATGATGTTATTTAGCTGATTTTGTTGGATAGGATTATTGTTGAAGATATGAATCAATGTACTCTCTTTTGCTAAATCATTCAATGAAAATATAATAAGAAGAATAATTTGAAAGGGTTTCCCCCATAGGGGGTTTGGCCTTGGTCTCCGACCAATCATGGTGTCTCTATGTGTGAATGTTTTTCTTCTATTGTTCCTCTATGCAACATATGCAATGATATTTCTCTTTCTATATAATTGCATATGCTGTTGAATAATGTTGTAAAACTAAATAATGTTATGATGTTGTGGGGTGAACTTAATATGTTAATGATGATATACAATTATCTAAAGCAAAGAAAAATATAGACCTAAGAAAAATTAATAATGAAGCCCCTTGGAAGATGACTGATCAAATAAGGCACGATACCCATCTTTTGATTGTTGAATAAGGAGATGCATGAGTTGTGTGTAAAGCTCATTTTTTTTGTTTTTTGTTCTAATAAGAACACTGAGGATGATGTTCCCTTTAAGGGGGCAGGGTTTGTGACACCCCTGGTACATTTTCCCCTGATTTTTTGTAATGTAAAAATACTCTAAAATTATAAATGAGTATAGTTTTATGTAATGACCTGAAGTATGGGACCATAGATCCACGATCTAAGAGGGAAGAGGAAAGATAAACCCATGTGGGTTTAGCTGGAACCTTTAATTAATATTATGGTGCAAATAATGAAAAAGGAAGAGGAAGAATCCAAGAGGAACACGGAAAGACACCCTGATGAAATGATAAAAAGGAAAATGCACAACATTGTTGGGCTTGGACCTCTTCTTGGTGAAGCTCATTATTAAAGGTGGAAAGATATATGAGATGAGGGAATGGGATTCACTGAAAGAGGAAATTGTGACCAAAAGTACAAGAGGATTAAGAGGAAATGTGAATGAGTTCTTACCAAGGACTAGCTAAGAAACAACTCAGGGTGCTAGCTAGGGTTAATAAACCACATGCAAAAGTGTGCTTGTTGAGAGAGAGATGTTGGTTGATAAAAGGTGTCTTTAAAACTCCTAATTACCCCACATTAATCATCAACCCGGGCAAGTCCTTTTATTCCAAGAGTGTACACAATATGTGCATGCTATGAATCTAGAGAGTAATGTTTCTTAAAATGAAGTATAAACCTTTGATACAAGAGTAAATGGATGCATTTAATAAACTCAAATTGCAATTATTGAAGGAAATATGACATCTAAGCTTCAAGACTCAATCTTCTGCTGAAAACGTAATCAAATCTCACACAAGAAATTCAATTAACAATAGCATCAGCCGAGAGCATAGTAACAATAACCAATCTCTTCTTAGCTTATTCAATCTAAATCATACTCAATCTCTACGAAGCAATCCAAATGGCAATGATATCCATTTGAGAGTTCAATAGTGATAACCAAACTCTTACAGTGGATTAAATCAATACAATTCACTATCTAAATAATTTAATTTGCAATGAGCGTAAATCAAATCAAATGACATTGTTGTAAAACATGTAAAGAAATTGTACTACCTCAATACAGGAATGCAGTAAATAGTGAATAGGATAAACTCACAGAAAATGGGAAAATTATCAAACCAATAAAACTTGCAAGAATCAGAAATATATAACACAAGGAAGTAGTTTAATCCACCCGAGGTCGGTCCCTTAGCCACCAGCGAACACTACTGAGCTACTTTAGAGAATACGAATGAACAAAAACGCCAATTATATATTAATCATTGAACTTAAGTAGCATTACAATACGGTCGCGTTCTCCAATGGCACGAATCTGTAAATTAAAATTACAATTTCAAAATAACAGAGATTGATCCCCTTTCCTACTACAATATTTTGCTTTTATAGTCAGAAAGAGGTAAACCATAAATGTGATCCCTCAAGATCTCCCAATCCTGAGGGATTCACAACTGAATGCTATCTTCAGACACTCTTCATTTTAGCGTTGATCCTCCTGATTCATCCTCTGACTTGTCCGCAACCGACGCGTTCCATTCTTCCTTTGTTGATTTGTGTTGTTTCGTCGCTAGGGAACAACAATTGTTCCTTTCTTCGTTTTTCTGCATAAAGAGGAGTAAAAGTTAGTTATGATGGGTAAATCTTAACTGAGAATAGTTCATCCATTCTCATCATAATCCATCAATATGTTAGCTTATTAAGATATGAAAGAGATAAGAAAAGAGGAACAAAGGTGATGGAATTAAGAGTAAATACATACCCATTTCGTCACTCAACATACTCCCTTGCTTACCCTGTTTCATGTCATCATGAAAAGTAAGCAGTTCTTATGCAACGTAGTTAAAGAGTAGGCTGGAGAGGGAGCATAAAAAATTGTTCTAAAACCATGATGTTGAGCCAAGAGCGCAAAGGCGGGCCCTTCCTTTCCTTCAGGCAATTTGTAGATAGCCTGATAACCTTTAGGGGGATACCAAATAATGGGGCTCTGAAACTGACATCTTAACCAATAAGGTCCTTCTTTCAAAATAATATTTCTATAGGTGACCAAACGGGCTGCAACTGCTTTAAAATTTCTGTAATTAAATGGTTCCCTATCCTGCACACTACTAGTGGAGACCATCCACCTGAGCTTGGATGCAGCCAGAGAGCTTTCTTGAATGGAGAGGAAATATGATACTCCTTTATGTACAATATCCTTATGCATGGGCCCTAAAATTTTAACCACCCCTTCTCATGTCATCAGACTATTATGGTTGGCAAACATTTGTAAAGGGTGCTTAGGTTCACTTCTTACCCAAAGATCCAATCCATGTTCCTGTCTTTGGAATGCATTATAAGATTTAAACCATTTGAGTTGGTTAACTGCAAATGAAATAAAGGCCTAGAATTGAACATCTCCTATAAAAGGGTTAGGGTTCTTTTCCACCTCGTTCTCTAATACAAAATTGTGTAGGTAAAACTCACAAAGAAGCCTTTGGACCTTTACACCATATTGTTTGCAGCAATTTATAAAATCTTCAATTGTTCTTAATTCAATTCGTTTTCTAGCTCTCATGGCTTTAATTTTCAACAACAGGCAAAAACAAGGCATAATTGGTGGCAGGAGACTTGTATGCCTGGACATCCGTATACAGTGAGCAGATGGTGTTTGGCTGACCTACGACTCTGTCTAGTTTGAGCTTGATATTCTCTATTTTTGATTCTGCCTTTCTGCATCTGTTGAAAGTCTCGCTCTCTGTTGTATTCATTTCCCAAAGTTGTTTCTACAGCTCTTGATATTTCTGCCGGGAAACGGTTTCCTGTTCAAGTCATTCCAATGCGAGCCAAGCTTGTGCCAATTCTTCCTGAAGATTCAGTATAATGGGGTCATTGTGTGTCGTGATGTCTTTGGCTTGTATCCCTGTCTGAGTACTTATGCTATGATAAGGGGTATCTTCTGTCTGTATTTATTTATTATCGGAGGTGCAAACCTCCGTCTAAGTAGCCATGCTATATGAGGGTACATCCTCTGTCTGAGTAGCTATGTCTACTAAAATTGCATGATTTTCCTCTTGAGTGATGACTATTTGAGTAGGTATGGGCTCAGTTTGAGTTCTTGTAGCCCTCTCTTCATATAATTCTATTTGTACGACTGCATTTACTATCTCCGGGGTATTTTTCGGAACCTTTCCTGTTGTGATTTCTTTTATTTTTCTTCGGAGCATTTTGACCGTCTTGCGAAGCTTCTGCTATTATTTTCTTAGCTTCTTCAATTTGGCTCTATACCTTTTCGGAGGAGTAATTGGTCTGCTGATAGTCTCGTTAATAGCTTTTGTCTGTAAAGAGCTTGGTTGTTCACCCTGTGTTTGTTCCAATAAGACCGTGTCTCCAGATTGATTATCAACTTCCCAAATAATCTTTGTCTTTGCTTCTTCTTCTTGGCATAAGTTTTTTGTGTTTAGACCTTCATGGTTGTTTTCCACAGGGAGCGTGTCACCAGATTGGTTCTCTAATTCCTGAATGGCCTCTACATCTGTTTCCGCTTCGCGGCTTGTATCTTTTGAGGGAGATAGAATTCTGGTATAGCTAGAATTCCCAGGAGATTGGGTTTCTCCTAAGTTAAGATTGAGAAGTCCTTTAGGCTACATGTAGACATTCATGTTGACCAGGACCTGGGCCATCCCTGTCTCGAAATCGTGCAACAGATCATCTTGGGAACTCATATTTGGTGTTGGGGGAATTCCCAATTCGTTTCTTTGTTCATCTTCAGAATGCCCTGTTCCTTGCCTAGGTTCTGGTTCAGGGTTATCTTGTCCTTCTAACTCTAGCTGCAAGTATTGTTCACTTACTAGGTTGGATAATTCTATGGGTTGGCTAGTGCTGCCTTGAGGATTTTTAGACGCTCCCTGTTTTGACTTCAACCTTGTGGGTCATCTACGTTTGTGAGGTATGCTTCCTGAAAGGGCAATTCTCTTTCTTTTTGGAACAGGGTTAGGTGCTGGGAGGGCTTCACCTCTTTCAACGACCAATATTAGATCATCCCAAGTTGATTGTTGTTGGGCAAGGTTATAGCTAACTATTAACCTGATCAGACAATGGTGGCTAACTACTGTTTCTGTGTGTTGGGACCGTCTCAGCCTCTCGACAGTGTCATGCAGTAATGAATTCAACAGTGCAGGAAAATTAACAAAGAATTTTTGTTTTAAAACTCCTAAAAGTTTGAGTTGTCATGGCCTTACCACGTCTTTACGCTAGTCACAGGTAATATAGTTCTGGACAATTCGTGCCAATTCTCCCCATGGCTCTCCAAGAGAATATGGCCAAATGCCTTTTCCCTTCTTGATTATCTCTTTTCCTTCATCCCTAAAAGCCTCGATAGCGTCATGCAACTTTAATCGCTTGTCAGCCCATACTGGTCCTTCTGCCGGCAACCCAGACACTTCTGCTTTCACAACATTTGTTACAGTGATTCGTCTGCCTCTTACCACAGAATTTCCATTCTGTAGATGCCGTAAAAATTCAATGGTGATTTCCTCATTGTGGAGTTGAAATCTTGTAAAATATGTTGTCCATCCTGAGCGAGCTAGAATTTCCCTGGCTTCTTTGGAGATAGCCAGTGTTAAAGGTTCTCGGTGCACTGTTCTTCCTCCCATGATGCTTGAATTTTGCAAACAATTAGTGTAGTGGGGAAAGCACAACAACGAATAGAGCTGAGAGATGGAACAACAAATGGTTGTAATGTCTCTATCAGGTGATACTTTATAAACATAAATACCGTTGTCGAGGACTGTTATAATTCCACATGCTCTATGGTCATGGGATGTCGTATTGTTCTGCAAAATCAAATGAAAAGATGATAGCGCATGCATAAGTATATTGGAGGTCCTCGACCTCTCTCGAAATAATAGGTCACCTACGATCGAATGAATGAAAGGATAACACGCTGGCAACAAAGTACAAGGGTGATGGGTTGGGTAATGAAAGTGGCAAGGTACGCATATTAATGAAAGGATCATAAAGGATATTGGCGTGATGAAAACAAGGCATGTAACGATAACTATCAATAAGTGATAAGATGTCGTGAGGTGATGCGATAAAGAAAAAGGACAACATACACAAGAAATATACTTTATCGCCATTATTCCACTTAAAACTGTTGTGACTGATTTTAAAAGATTAACTCATGCATAAAGGTTCAAGGTAAGTTAGGGACATAATCTCTCCGTAGAAAAGATAAAAGCATAAGAAGAGGGCATTATAATAATTATTGATGTAGAAAATAAACTTCAATACCATCAGCAGAGCTTCCGTTGCCTGCAGGCGTCCATAGCCTCGACAGAGTTGCTTTCTAACCCTTGGGAACCATGGTCCTCTATGTATAATTGGGAAAGTGCATTATGATGTCCATAGTAGAGACCAATGTGTAGGCATGGTAACCAGATGAACACATTTCCATTCACTGGGAAGTAGCGAAAGTGGTCAGGCCAGCTTGTGATGAGACCTCCTATTCCAAGAACTTTGTTTCTTGATACATCCATTGGATCATATCCCTGGTGTGGTGGCCATAGTGGGAATGCCGCTTCACTCCTTCCTTATGATCATGGTATACTAACTTATGATGAGGACCCCTATCCTCCATCTATGGAAAAAAATCATAAAATTGTTAGTGAATGTATATATATATATATATATAATATATATATATATAGTAATATATATTATATATATATATATATATATATATATATATATATATATATATATATATATATATAATATAATAATATATATATATATAGATATATTGAACACTCCCATATATAGAGCGTGGCTCGGCACTCTTTAAGAGTAGGGATGGCGGAAGAAGTTTGAACATATCAATAGAAAAAAATATACCCATAATCTTATTGATAATAAACAAAGAGAGTTATATGGGACAGGGGAGAACCAGCATGGTACAGATAATCATTCAGTTTGATTTATAGTGGAAATGAGTATAGTGAAGTGATATAGATAATTGTGTCCTTTCTTTTTCGATCATCACAAAGCAATCTTGTTAGAGATGATAATATTCAAGATATTTGCCTATTCTAGTGGACTCCATACTTGTTGTCCTTAAATATGTATTGTACTTTTACGCCATAAAGAGGATCATAAAGAGTGAACTGGATGGTATAGGGATGATCATGCAAGGAAGAGAAAGGGTGCTCTAAAAAATACTCACAAGGTGTTGTTCCCTAAAGGGAACAACAAAATAAAACCCACACAAAAAGTGTTGTTCCTTGTAGGGAACGACAGTTGTTCCCTGTAGGGAACAACAAAGAAAAACACGCAAAAAAAGTGTTGTTCCTTATAGGAAATAACAGTTGTTCCCTGTAGGGAATAGCAAAGGAAAAATACACGCAAAAAGTGTTGTTCCCTGTAGGGAACAACAAAGAGAATACACACGAAAATTGTTGTTCCCTATAGGGCACATCAACTGTTCCCTGTAGGGAACAACAAAGAAAAATGCTCACAAAAAAGTGTTGTTCCCTATAGGGAACAATAGTTGTTCCCTGTAGGGAACAACAAAGGAAAATGCTCACGAAAAAGTGTTGTTCCCTATAAGGAACAACAGTTGTTCCCTGTAGGGAACAACAGTTGTTCCCTGTAGGGAACAACAAAGGAAAATAAGAAAAAAAACTAATAAACAATCATCTCTACTAGTCTAAGAAAATTCAATCAAATAGAAAGAAAACGGAAAAGCAATTTTATGTAAAGGTTTCAAAAACTAAATTTTTTACTGGACTGGTGCTGTCAAAGAGTTGCCCTCTCCAGCGAGAATTTGTATCATAGAATCTTCATGTATCTGTTGGCAAAAGGGTTCCCTTGTAAGCGGTTTGTGGTAGAGGCGTACTCGATGTCCATTTGCTTTAAAAGAGTAGCCAGACCCATCAATGGTGGCTAATGTAAGGGTGCCATTATCGTGCACCTCTTGTATCTTGTAGGGACCTAACCATCTATTCTGGAGTTTGCCCGGGAAATCCTGGAACCTAGAATCGTACATAAGTGCCCAGTCACCTTCATGGAATATCTTTTTCTTGGTGAGGGCATCATGCCATTTTTCTCTTTGTTGTTGAATCAGTGTAATATGCTGAAGAGTTGATAGCTTGATTTCATCCAATTCATTGATTTGATGTAGTCTATTAACCTATGATTCATTCAAATCCAACCCTACTTCTTGGGCTATCCTCAATGTCTGAATTTCAAATTCTATGGGGAAGATAGGTTCTTTTCCAAACACTCGCTGATATGGGGAGTATCTTGTAGTATTCCTCCAAGTCATGTGATATGCCCACAGGGCTTCTAGCAATTGGGTAGCCCAGTCACGTCTATGCGAGACGACTATCTTTGTTAGAATGGCCTCGATTACTTTGTTGGTACTTTCTACCTGGCCGTTTGCCTGTGGGTGGTATGGAGATTTGATTCTATGAAAAATGTGATGTTTTTTCTGTGTGTAGCAACAATCTTATGGCCTACAAATTGTGGCCCTCCATTCATAATTATTTCTTTGGGAAAGCCATACTACAAGAAAATTTGGAAAAGAAAATGGATTACTATGTCCTCTGTTTCCCTTGGTAATGCTTCTGCCTCCACCCATTTAGTCACATATTTTGTTGCAACTAGTATATATGTCTTTTAATTAGATGATGGTTTTATTGGGCCAATGAAATCTAACGCCCAGCATTCAAAAGGCTCGATGACTAACTGTGGATGCAGGGGCATCTTGTTATACTGGCCAGGGCAGCCCATTCTTTGGCAGTTATCGCATGCCTGGACAAATTTCTTGGCGTCCTTAAAAATGGTGGGCCAATAATAGCCCAACTGTAAGACTTTATGTCTAGTCCTACGATCTGCAAAGTATCCACCGCAAGGTCCATCATGGCAGGCTTTTAGGATATCGTAGATTCCGTCTTCCCTGACACACCTGCGGATATGCATATCGGCTCCTATGTTAAAGAGGTATCCTTCAATCCAGGAGAATCGAGTGTTGCGTTGCACTATTAATTTTATTTCTCTGGGCGTTAGGTGCTTGGGTAATTTTCCCACTGCTAGGTAATTCGTGACATCTGCGTACCACGGTGTTTTTACGATCACAACAAATAGGTGCTCATCGGGGAACTGGTCTTCTACTGTTACTGCGTCGTCTGTTCTTGGCACATGTGAGAGGAAGTCTGCCACCAGATTTTCCTTTCCTGGTCGATCCTTGATTGTTATGTCAAATTCCTGCAAAAAGATTAACCCTCGTGTCACTCTTCCATTCGTAATAGGTTTATTAGCTAAATATTTGATAGTAGAGTGATCAGTATACAAAACCACAGGGTATCATGTTATATAGTCTCTGAATTTGTTAATAGCATAGATTACAGCTAGAAACTCTTTCTCAGTCACGGTGCAATTCAACTCAGCAGGAGTTAAATTTTTACTAATGTAGTATATCGCATAGGGTTTCTTGTATTCCTCTTGGCCAAGCACTGCTCCAATGGCCTATCTGATGCATTGGATGAAATCTGGAATGGTAAATCCCAGTTCAGGCCCCGTAATACTAGGGTTGTCGATACTAGTCTTTGTAATTCTTCAAAGGAAATGTCACATTTGTCAGTCCATATAAAATCGATATTTCCTGTCAAAGCATATAATGGTGCAGCAATTTGGGAGAAGTTTTTTATAAATCTTCCATAATACCTAGAAAATCCAAAAAAACTACATACCTCAGTGTGAGTGCAGGGGGTAGGTAGTAAGAGGATTATCCGAATTTTTGCTGGAGCTACCTAAATTCCAGTTGCTGAGATGTAATAAACCAGGATCAGGTCTTCGGTCATCATCATGTGGCATTTCTCATGACTTAAGAAGAGCCTAGTAGCAATGAATCAATGCATCTTTCTAGGACTTTCTCCAGTGTCTGTAATGCATGATTGAAGTCATCTCCATAGGGTGTAAAATCGTCCATGTACATCCCTCGTTTATCAGGTCTGCAAAAATGCTGAGTATGGCTCTCTGGAATGTGGCAGGTGCATTGCACAGTCCGAAAGGTAATACCCTATAAGAAAATGTCCACCAGAGGTAGGTGAAGGTAGTCTTATCTTGGTCTTCAGGGGCAATTTGGATTTGGTTGTAGCCACTGAAGCCGTCCAGGAAAGAAAAGAATTTTTTACCTGCCAATGTGTCTAGAACCTGGTTGATGAACGGAACTGGAAAATGATCTTTTTGCGTTGCTTTATTAAGCTCTTTGTAATCGACACATATATGCCACTTCCCATTCTTTTTAGGAACCACAACTAATGGAGAAACCAATTTGCTATCAGATATAGGATAGATGAAATTTACATCTAATAGTTTCTGTAGTTCGTCTTTAACAACATCCTTTAGGTGAGGTTTTAATATTCGTTGAGGTTGTCGAATGGGTCTCGCATCTTTCTCAGTATATATGTGGTGCATACATAATTGGGGGTCAATCCCTTTCATATCTGGGTAATCCCAAGCGAAAGCCTCTTTATATTTTCTAAGGAGTTGGATAAGCCTTTGCTGCTGGTCATCAGTCAGGTTTTTGTTAATGTTTAGGACTTTCCTTGGCTCAATTTCAATCAGTTTGCTGTTATAAATAGTTGTTGTTGGTATTTTTTGGTCATTGATATCTTTTAAGGGATCTTCTTCAATTTCGTTATCCAGGGCTGCTTCAATCATGTGACATTTCAAGTTAGATACGACAACTGGGTGGTTAATGTAAGTGTTAATAATGTCATCTTCTATTTGATTCTTAAATTCAAGAGCATCTACTACAGTTAGTGGTGATCGAATATTTTTGGTTAAATATGTTACAGTTTGTTTCCTAGTTTTTATTATAGTTAGGCTTGGCTGAGCTGGAGGATATAGAGCTAGGTTCTTCACATTATTTCTTCTTACTATAGTCATACTACATGTTCAACGACTTATATAAGCATCTGTGGTCACTAACCAAGGTCTTCCTAATATTATAGGATGTCCATCTAGCTGATTTCTAGGATTAATAATCAAGAAATCTGTTGGGTATTCCCAAGAATCTACAGACATCATTACATCCTGTAATGTCCCTTCTGGTTTGACAACTGATCAGTCAACAAGTTCTAGCAAGGTCGTAGTTGGATCTAAGGTTGTGATGCTAAGTCTCTGACAGGTTTTTGTTGTGAGAATATTAATGGCTGCCCCTAGATCGACTAACGCATTGGGAAAGGAACATCCATTTATTTGTACTATGACTATAGGGTTTCCTTGGTCCTCATATTTCACCGGTTTTCTCTACCTAATAATAAATCAGACAAAGTTCTGACTACGTGGACAGTTGGTGTTACTTTTATTTTCCTCGTAGGCTTTTTGGTACACAATTCCTTAATGGTTTTTCCATAGATTGGAATGTCCTAAATAGCCTGGAGGAGGGGTATTTTTACACAAAGATTTTTTAATTCTCCCAGGAGATCAAAATCAGGATATTTGATTGGGCGAGGTATAATCAATCTTTCTGGGAATGGTGGAGAAGAGGTAATAGTTTGTTCATGGATTTTCTGTTTAACTGTATTCTCCCTTTGAGGTGTTTTTTCTACAGTAGTGGCTCTTCTAGTTGTATATTTTTATCACCCTCTGACTCGATTATCCATCCAGACCTCAATTTGAGTTCATTACACTCTCTCAACTCAGTTTCCAGATCCATGCCTTCAATAATTTTTACCGAATGGACTGGTCTGTTGTTGGGATTCGGGTTGGGCTGGGCTGGGCACTGTGGTTGTAGATTGTGTTGAGGATTCTGCTGCAACATGTAAGGTGCTGGTAGTGTAGGTTGAGGCAGGGGGATTGTTCCTACTGGCTGGTTTGTAGGTCTTTGCCAGCTTGATTGCTAGTTTTGGTTTTGTGAAGTGGAGGGGGGCCATTGAGATGGATATGGATTGTTCTGCCAGAATGGTGGAAAGTAAGAGGAATTTGGCCAACTATTGTTTGGATTTGATTGATTGGACCAAGGTGGCATAGAAAATGCTTGTGGTGACAAATTAGGAAAAGGTGGCTGGTTCTGCCATGTAGCCCTTGTGTATCACTGATAATTATATTGTGAGGGCTGAAAGAATGAAGATGGCTTGGTAGGCATACCTGTTTGTCGTGCTTGCCATTAGCGACGTTGATTTAACAGGTGGATTGGTTCTGTTTCTTCCTCTGCCTCTTTAAAGACCTCTTTTAATCCTGGGAGCGATGGGAAATTTTCCGTGGCATGTTGTTTAGTGCATATGGTATAGGTCTATACCATATCTAGTGGACATTCTTTATGACTATGTTTCTTCCTACATCAAGGGTAAAAAATAACCAAGTTCTATTCTGCTTCAGCCTAACTTTGCTTGGCTTGCATGATGTCTAATTGTGTTGTCAAGGTTCCCAGGATATCTGTTTTGAAATCTTCCAGCAGGTTGCCGATTTCAATACGAGTAATGCTTATGCTAGAGATTTTGTTGTCCCTGGTGATCATATCGCGTTCAGTTGGTTTTAGTCTTGTACTACCCCTCGAGTACCTGATACACAAATCAATAATGTTAGCATATTATTCTTGATAGATATCACCTTTACCTATAATATTTAATGTCTCTATCCACTGGTCTTTCATCCCCTTAATCAGCGTGGTTTTTAGCACATTATCAGGCAAAGGAAGATTTGCATAGGGAGACCTTTTGAGGTTATATTGGAAATGTTCCACATACTCTTCCAAATTTTCACGAGGTCTTGCTACCATTTGGAATATCTCATCTTTTAGTTCTCTAGATCTACAATAATCCTGATATTTTTTAAGGAAAGCAGTTTTAATTTAGTCCCAATCATTTATGGTGCCCCCACCCAGTCCCATAAACCAACGCAGGCTTCTCCCTTTAAAGTGGAGGGAAAGAGCTTCAGTTTCTAGGGATCGGTGGTGTAATCATAACCCCAACATAGGACATCAAATTCAAATAGGAATGCATCCAGATCTTTTGAAGTGAGTCCATGAAAGGTGGGAATATTTTGTAGAGGGATAGCTTTCATGGGGGAGTTGACAGTTGTGTCAAAAATAGGATACTGTAATGTAGAGGTCTGGGGTGCTTGTGGATTATTGGCCATTTGATCAAAGATATGCCAGTACCCTTCCAAGATTTCTGGAGCTAGAGAGTTATCTCTGGGTTGTCTAGAAGAGGTGGGAATGAACCTAATAGCACTCACTTGATCTGGGACACTGGGTGTCCTCTGCTAAATTACTACCTGAGGAGATCTTGGTTCCTCTCTTTCCCCTGTTTCTCCTCCTCCTTCATGAATGTTGCAAGAATTCCCTTCTTGTGAGGGAATTGGTCACGAATTTTCAATGTCTTGAAAAATTTGCTCAGTCCCTTTAGTTTTACTGTGGACCTCAACATAGGCTACAGATGGTGAGCCTATGGCCCAAAGTGAGACAGTAGGTTGTCTGGAAGCGACGATTTGGGGACCTACTGATGGCTGAGATTCAACTTTTCTTAAGATGTCGTCGATAAAAGTTGATTGTCAAAGGGTCACCGGTCCCTTAGATTTTTTAGGTTTGGGATGTGGAATGTTGGCATTATGGCATAGTTCTGGAGCAATGGCACGAGTGTTTTCCTTGATGGCAACTCTCTTTGGTAATAGATCTCAGTTCAGGCACTCAGAAAGTAGAAAAAGACATATACGTAGGTTCATCTAGACGAAGGCACGTATACATGCGGGTTATACATTACAAAAGTGTGTATATGTTGGGCATCATTCTTTTGGTCCTTGGCAATTAGATCTTGGAACTTGAGCCTCTGTTTTGGACCATGGCGTCTCGTCAGATGTGTTGATCCCTAGTTTTGGGTTCATGGTATTGGAATGTTATGGTTTTGGTCCATGGTATTGGGGAAGGCTTAAGGCTATAAAAGAGGAAGGAGATCTTGTGACAAATCACCAATCGGAATTATAATTGAAGATCTGATAAAGTACTAGAGCTGGTATATTGGGTGGTGATGCAGATCTGGGTCCGAAGGAAGGAGGAACCTTAGCACAAAAGGAAGAATAAGTTCTATTCATGGGTCATAATCTTTAAGCTTCAATGATAGTATCTTTGTATGATTTTGATCTGCTAGACGTGACACTTGCTTGATCTATCTGGTAATCTGGGTTAATTAATGATTGAATAGTTGAAAGAGTGAATTATCCTTCGTAAGATCTGTACGCAGGTTCAGTAAGGCAAAGACACGTATACACACAGTTTCAGTGAAGTAAAGGAGCGTATACGCAAGTTGTTTCATATGCAGATGCGTATGCACGCTAGTTTCAGGCTTTTGAAATAGCGTATATAATCTAAGTTGTGATCTAGCTACTTCTGACTATTGCTGCTGTGTTCTGGGTTCTGCTTTCTAGTACTGTGTTTTGGGTACAACTGTAAGGAGAATATCTACTTGATTCAGATCTAATTTTTGAAAAGGAGATTGGTTGATTCTTGATGATTGTTTGATGTTCATGGATCCAGTCTGAAAATTGATGAAACGTGGTCC
>APFE031270582.1:184706-223499 GCA_000404065.3 Pinus taeda | reverse complement strand
CACTAATCTACTATTTTAGCTCCCCTATTACCCCCCTTCCCTAATTCTATTAGAATCTATGAAAGATTTCCCAAAAACTATGTATAAATACCCTCCCCCTAGCATTATAGCTATATAACCCTTCCTTGGGGAAATATTAACCTATCTGGGGTTGGTATTAGCCCCCCTTTTCACCCTAAAACTATGGTTTTGGTAAAAAATCATGGTCAAAAGTCAAAAACTTCCGAAACCCCGCCCTCATTAACCCATTTACCCCTTTATCCGCCCAAAATTCGTTGATTATAATGTTTTTTAATTAAAACATTTAAAAAATGGGCGCGCATTAACCCATAAACCCGAAACCTAATGTCTTTTACCCCCCCGTGCGCGATTTATTTAAATCCATTAAAATAATGGGCGGGTCCCCCGTAACTTAACGCGCCACTGCATCAAAGTTGCGCCCATCGTCCGATCATCCACCCCACCCATCCAACGGTGGGCGGTCAATTTCACATGGGAACCGCCCGACCTTTTGCGTCCAGGGGATTGGCAGTATTCCCGCCGTACCCCCGCTATGCGTCGGCCTCCCGCTATGTTCGCTGCCCCCCCCCTCAATACCGTTTACCGCCCTCAGGCCTTCCGGGGAAACCACTTACCACCTCCTCCCGCGCTGACGTCACGCCCCCGTCAGCATGACGTCACCCCTCCTTTTCCACCACCATGCCTCGACGTCATATCCATGTCACTTGTCCGCTTGCCCACCCTGCCACCGTGTCACTGCCTCCTGGGCACCCACGTCAGCTGCCACATCACCCTTCCATACCCAGGCCCATGATGATGTCAGCATGACATCATCACCAAAAAATGCGCCAAAGGGCCAAAAATGCATAAAAAGACGAGAATTAACCGTTATTTGTCATTGTTTTTCATTATTTCCGGAGCTCCTCTGCATGCGAAAATGATGTGCAACGGTCAAAACACAAATTTCACCCGCCAAAGTTGCTGCCACCCTCATTGTCGACCCAAGTACCTGCAATTCGTCCGGTTCAACGCCTCCTATGCCATAAAAACCAGGTATTTGCTGCAGGCGACCTTCTTTACCCACTGTTCTCCTTTGTTCTCCTAGCTTCCTGCATAAAAACTCTGCTAAAAGTTCCCCATTGATAAATTGACCACTGAAATTTACTTAAGAAGCTAGTTAAACCCCTGCACGACAAAACTCTGGAAGAAACCCGTGCCCCTCTGTAAAATTCACCATAAAAGCAATTGAAGGAGCCGAGCTACCGTCTAAAAAAACAAACTCAGCAGTATCCTCACTCCTGTTACAAGAAACTCCCTGGGAACCAGCTAATTAGCTCAAACACACTCTGGTTCTTCAAAACAGAGTGCCCCACAGTTCATTAAACCTGCAAGAGCCTTCTTACACTGTCAAGCTGCTCACTGCCAAACAGAAATTAGCAAGCATTCCTCAGCATTTGTACCAAACTTGAAAATCCAGTAAAACATCCAGTTAAAACCAGACATGGCCACTCCAGCTGCTCTGGATGTAGCTCCTGTGAATCCACCTAGTAAAGAACTGGAAGCTATGCCACTGGTGGACAGTGATTTCCTCATTACAGACTTTGTGGCAGAGAGGAATCACTTACAAACTTTCTGCCAACTAAGGAACAGTCACTTGGACAACAGTGACATGTATGGCATATGGGAATCCAATTTGCCCACCTACTTCCTGCCTTCTGTGAACATTTTTCCTGAAGTCATTGACCTCTGTGCATAAAACTATGACCAGAAGCTCAGAGCTGTGAAGTCTCCATTTGGGAGCATCCTCTTCTACATAACACCAAATTCCATCAACCAAATGCTGAACTACAAGCAAACCCAGCTACTATACCCCTTCTCCATTAACTACTTGCTGGATGAGGGCTCCAAGATCTCTAGCACAGACATAGTTGCAATAGGCAGAAAATTCATGAAGGCATACTGCCAACCTTCTGGGCCACCTCCTTTTTCTTATGCAAATTTCAATGAGGTAGGCAAGCTGCTGGTGAATATGCTAACCTCTGTGCTGGGGTTCACTACAAATGAGCATGTTGATGAAACTGTGCTGGTCATGCTGTCTGCATATAGCCTTGAGAAACCCCTTGCTATGAAGTACAATTATGCCAAATATATTGCCAATAAGATACATGACCAATTGTCAAGATTGAATAGGGAGGCAATATTTAAGTATTCATCATATATCTATCACCTATTCATGTGCTATCAAACAGATTGCTTCCAGTGCCCAATCAAGAAGCTAGACTCACAGGGTGAGAGGAGGTCTGTTATCTTCTGGTCTTCAGTCTTCCACCAAGTCCAGAATTCCCCCTACTCATATTGTGAATTTATTGACCAGTTTGTATATCTAGTTACATGCCTCTTAAAGAGGACTCCTCCTGCCAGATTGTCCAAGGATATGCAGAAAATCTTGTAGCTATCCAGGAGTTACAAAATAGGTGATTGATACTTGTACCAAAATCACACAGTCATCATAATCTATGGTTGTGAGCTCTGTCCCTACAGGCTCCCAAAATATGTGCCTATGAGGATGTTTGCCCTGGAATACTATAGACAACTTATAAACTCTGATCTGACACACTTCCACAGTGCCAAGAAGAAATCCAACCTAAATTTCAGAGACCACTTAGGCCCATTTGTCATGAATAAGAAAGATGGTTGGCAAGAAGCTGATCAAATATTGGGGCAACAGCTCAAACTCAAAAGAAGCTTCTGGTGGGTCCCTTATGACCTTGAAGGTTTCATCAGTGCTAGGAGGGTCAAGTATAGGCTGCTAGCCTATAAGCATTTCCCATACCCACAAATACAACACTTTGCCAACCAAGATGAATGGGTACCTGAATCAATAGTAGAGGAATTGACTCAGGAAGAAAAAATGGAGGAGACTGTGAAAGATTTGGAAAAAACTCTTGACTTGGATTCTTGTCAACAGGTCTTCTTCAAACAACCAGTCCAAGTAGGAGAAGGCACTTCTACTACTCCAGCTGCACATGACACCCAACAAGCTCCTGCAACAACAACTACAGCAAAGGGGAAAGAAATAATGGATGAACGGCAACAGGCAGAGACGGGGCAGCCCAGCACATCAAAGGATCAACAGTCAGGGCAAGCCCCTTCAGAGCAAACTAGACAACCCCAAATCCCAGTTTTGCAGACTCCTCTCAATGAAGAGAGAGGAAAAAAGAGAGATAGAGAGGAGGTCACACCTCCAACAGGGTCATCACAACAACCAGAGGCCAAGAGGCCGAAGATTGACCCTGAAACAGAAGAAGGAGATATCAGTGAGGAACGGGCAGAAAGCCACAGCAGAGAACGACAAACAAGCCAACAGACTGCCACTAGCTTATTTAAGCTAGAACAGGCCCTACAACACACCACAGAGGTATCCTCCTCAAGAGGGCAAGAAACTAGCTACAATCAAAGAAGGCTTCATAGAGATCAAGGCACAAAATGAATTAGTGAGAGTGCAGCTCTATGAGCAATTCTTGAAGACAACTCCAGCCAAAAAACAAAGATTGATGGCTGCCTATGATATGAAGGAGGAAAAAATGATCTTCACTCATTTGAAGCCTAAAGTCTCACATCCCAAGACCCCTGCAGATTACTATAGAACAAACTTGGAGGTCTTTTCTAAAGACATACACCCGATGGATTAGATTGAGCTGCACAAACAGACTGGGGAAATGGTGTATGCAACACTTGCAGACAGGGCCATGCTGGCCCATCAGCTAAAAGAAGCCCTGAAGAACACAAACACACAACTTGATTTGGAAAGGTTGTCTTCCTATGCAAAGGACAACAGAATAAAGACATTGGAAGACATAATAATTGCTTTGGGACATGACCCAAAGGATCCAAAGGGTGTTAGGGTCCTTATGAAGAAAAAAGAGGATGACATTGCTGCACTGAGAAGGCAGGCAAAATTGCCTCCTACCATTCACCCTCAAACAGCAGAACTTGCATAAGAAAAGCAAGTAGATGATGCCATGGAGCTGCTTCTAGTAATGAATCAAAGAATATTACAAATGGAAGCAAAATTAAAGAAAGCATTGCAGGACAAGCAAGGGGAGTCAGCCTCCCAGCCCCCTTAAACATCAACAACTCTTGGACCTGCCCCTCCTACACAAGCAGCAATAGCCCCTCCTGCTATTCCAGCACCTACCACAGCTACATTAGCAACAGGAGCAATAGCAGAAGCAACAGTAGCAGAAGAATCCAGCATGAGCATGGAGGACTTGATGAAAGCTGTTAAAGAGGTTGAGACTCAAGTAACTGAAATAAATGATGCCAAGGATAGACTGGCCAATCTGGAGACCAGTTATGATAAATCAAAGATGACAGTAGCAGAGAAACAAAGAGAAATAAAGGCCTTAGAGGCCAAAGTAAAAACTCTGGAAAATGAATTGCTACTAGGTAGAACCCTAGCAGAAATAAAGAAGATAATTTGGGCCAAAATTGGCCAATCAATACAGGACCAATGGAGGTTAATTCAGGAAATCTATGAGCAGGTTGAGCTGATAGGCATGGATCATGTGGAAATACAAAGAGCCAGGACAGCACTGGGAATAATGCCCGAGCAGGCCACCAAAATGATACATTTCCTCAATAACCGCACTAGAGAGGAACTGGCAGCTCTAGAGATAAGAAGCAGAACAGATACAATCCTGATAGCTAAAAAGGTACTGACATTGAGGAACTTCACTCAAACTATGGAGAGAAAATGTCAGGAAATGAAAGCAGAGATTGATGAATTCAGGGCAAAGATGACCATATTACAGGATAAAGGACTGCCAAGCCTAGTGACTGGCACGGGACAACTACTGTCATATAATCAGTATATGACAAGGATCAACAATTATGTTGAAAATCAGATAACAGCATCTAGCAGCTCCACAGAAGAAGCAGGGCCTCCCTCTAGGCAGTCTCTGTATGACAAGTTGGAAAATCTGTTCTTTATTGAACATGAGATAAATCATCTGTTTGAGGTGCCTCCAAACTTCTACAGATATACAGAGGCAGATGAAACACTGGTGAAAATAAGGAGGCATCAGCTACCTCCAGCTGATTGGTGGCAGGCAATGCTGGAAATTCTTCCCAGATAATGCCACTATGTTATTTCCTTTTTTGAAAAAAATCAAGTTTTTAGTCGCGGTACAGGTCAGCAGATGATCAACACATAGGTATCACAGGGAGCATCCGTACAAGTGACTCACCAACGCACCCAGACAGCAGGCTCAATTAACGCAGAGTTAAAGGCACAGCTACAACCCACTTTCCAGAGCCATAAAGTCAAAAGCTGTCTGACATAAAGATAGCGTCATCTCAGCATTAAAAGCTATAGTTATGTTTTCATTTACTTTTGCAAGAGAGTTGGTGGTGCAATTTATTGCACAATAACTCTCTATTGAGATATTTTTTTGTACCCTATTTTTGTATATATATCCCCTCAGATATCGTATTGAGGGTCCGTTGTAGTGAAATTCTTTCTGAAGAGCTCTATTGTATATTTGAAACATTTTGATAATACAAATTTCTGGTGGAGATTTCTGGTTCCTATGCTGTCTGAAGTTGGAAATGAATAGCTCTGTTTTGTTGCAGAATTCCTGTGTCACTTGCTGGAGCAATAAGTTTCTCTGAACTGTGTATGTGTTTTTCTGTGTTTTCCACAATTCTTATGTTTTCATAATCCTAGTAAATAGAGAAAAAGAATAGCCCAGGATTTGTTTCAAACACCCTATGCTCAATCTCTATTTCTAAATATGTTTTCCTCTGGATTAGCCATGGATATGAATTCTTGATTGCTCATGTCTAAACTAATTCTGTCATGGTGAAAATTGTTTAAGAATTCTTAACTGCTCTTAAGCAATACGCTCACTTTTCTTTATTAGCATAGGAAAGATTCTTAACTGCCTTTCACTCACTAATTCCATAAATCAAAAAATCTGGTAAATTGCCTCACATATGCCTATTTGGCTCTGCATCAACACTTTGCCTTCATAAACCTACTTCAGCAACACAAATACCTCAACTCCATTGTCCAATGGACCAAACTGTTTCATGATCTATATTTCAGTTCTGTCTGAATTCACCAACCCACCAAATTAAAAAAAAACAGTACACCATAACTAGCTTAAAAACATTCATCAAACAAAGCTAAATTATAAAGAGAGAGCCCTCTCTGGTTGCAGGTAGGCTAGGACCTGTAGCTAAAAGATTGGTCAGTGGTTACCTCGGCCGTATTCCCTTTAGGAAGCGGGGAACAACCTGAGTGTTAACACATATCACGATATTTGATACCTCTGGGGGGTTAGTAGATCCAGAGTAAAGATGGATGTATTATGGTTTAATTCCCCCATTTAAATAGGCTACATTCCAAGTGAATACCATGGGTCAATACCATGTGCCATTTTGGTGAATACCATGGGTCAATACCATGTGCCATTTTTATTTTTATTAATACTAATATTAGGGTTAATAATGTTTTTTTGCATGGTATTAATATAAAAAAAAAATAAAAAAAATGTTTTATTTGTTTACCATACCTCTGGTTTATTTATATTTTTATTAATTTACCATACCATTCAAAAATACAAGGTGACTTATGGAGTAAATATAAAAAAATGTTTTATTTGTTTACCATACCTCTGGCTTATTTATATTTTTATTAATTTACCATACCTCTTTTACAAATAGGTATTTGGCCCATAGGATTCACTTAAATAAACCTCTTTCTTGAGCCTTCCTCTTTCTTGAGCCTTCATAAATAGAAGGAGGATTATGGACTAAATATAAAAGAGGTTTTATTTATTTACCATGCGTCTAGTTTATTTATATTTTTATTTATTTACCATACCTTTGAGTAAGTATAAAAAGATGTTTTATTTATTTACCATACCTCCACTTTACTTGTATTTTTATTTGTTTACACCCTTGCATGTATATAAGGTGACTTATGGAGTAAATATAAAAAATGTTTATTTATTTACCATACCTCTCATTTATTTATATTTTTATTAATTTACCATACCTCTTTTATAAATATGGTATTTGGCCCATAGGATTCACTTAAATAAAAACCTATTCTTGAAAATTAGGGCGAATGGAAGGTTGTAACTCCTAATTTCAAGGGCTAAATTTACCTTTCTTACCCTCTCCCTTAAAATAAGGTGGGCTAACCTCCATACCTTTATTTTTTATAAAATAAATTTGAGGCAATTTGTAAAAATGTACTATGATACAAAATATTCGCCCACTAAAAATTTAAAACCCCTTAATTTCGCCTAAGGGGGAAAATTTTCCCCTAAAATTTTACATGCGTGGCATGAGCATTGGGATTATACAAAGATTTCTGGAGAACACCCTTTGTAGTCGGTCTAATGACAAACTCGGCGCTGGGTCGTTCAATATGAAGAGGGACAGAACTAGACAAAGGAACGTTAGAAGGTGCTTTAGGTTCCTCCCGTTAGACAGAGCATAATATTTCGATCAAGTACTCACATGAATAGGGGTAGCCCCAACCATGAAAACCTGGAAGCTAAAAGTGGAAGAGGATTGAGGTTGATCTACCACCATTTGAGTTTGCTGGGAGGGAAAAGGTTCTTTAGGTACAACAAGAGTCCCCGAAGTCCCCTTAAGAAAACGACTAACCTCAGACCGTCTAGGACAGTATTTAGTGTAGTGATCCACGTCACATATAACAAAAGGATACCTAGGTTTGTGTTTAGAACCATCACCGGTAGGAGCCTTAGGAGGTTCTTGCTTTGGTGCAATGGCCTTATTTTTACCTTTCCCTTTCTTCTTACCTTTCGAAGTTTTCTCTATCATGGTAGACTGAACAACATTAACTTTTGAGGTTTTCCCAGTATTAGATGTAGACTGAGAAGAATTTCCAATAGGAGCAGTAGGTTTTTTGCTTCACATGAGTCATGGAAGACATTTGGGGAGATTGAGCAACAGAACCAATAACACCATTGACAAAAGGCATCGACGAAGCTTAGAATTTCTAGGTCATGGAGCATCATGTAAGACATCACAAAGCATGCCAAATTGGGAATAGACCAAATCAAGATATTGAGCACGCACGATGGCTTGCTCTTTAGTAAGACATGCCCCCATAGCAATATCTCGGGCTAACAGACCAACAAAGGAGGTAGTAAACCAATCAGTCAGAAGTTGGTCAAGGATCTAGAACTTAATAAAATGGCACAACCTTCTCCATTGGTGAATATGATTAGAGATGTGGGAAGTCATGTCCTGTTTCAGAGAAGTAAGGAGATGCATTCCCATTTCATAGAAAATCGGAAACTGAAAATGGGTAAGAAATGCCATCACAAGAGAGTTAAAGTCTTGGAAAGTTCCACGAGTGAGTTCGATATACCATTTCACAGCGAAACCAGTAAGAGTCCTCTGAAAAAGACAAAGACAAATAGAATCATCTAGCCAGGAATTAGATGAGCACCAAAGGTGATAATTCATAACATGCACTTGGGGATCCTCTCCCGAATTGCCGTCAAATTTAGGACGATCACCGAGAATGTTGGTCGGAATTGGTGGCCAATATGGATTATGAAATATAGGGTCATTTGTCAACTTTGACACATCATGCAGTTCCAAAGTCACAAGAAAACGTAATTGAGGGTTAAAAGACATCGTGGGCCTTTGATAAGGGCCAGTGTTAGGGTTCCAACCACAGCGTTATTTCCCCCAGGATTATGTCCATAAGGGTCATAGTTGGGTGGATTAATGCCATAACCTGGTTGTTGACCCGGACTTTGCCCACCAACAAACCATTCGTTACCAGCTTGACCAACAGGGGCAACATATGGCTGCTGAAAATTCTGATAGTGCTTAACCTAAGGTTGCTGATAGTTCTGATACGGAGCACCTTGAGGTTGGCCTTGGGGTTGATGAGGTACTTGGAGACCATATTGCAGCTGAGATCCAAACTATGCTTGGGGCCCATGTAGCATCTGATAAACAGATTGGGTTTGGAATCCAACCTAAGTTTGTGGAACGTGTTGAGTTTGGAGTCTAGCTTGAGTCTAGAGACTAGGTTGTGTTTGGGAACCATCTTTCATCTCAGTGCCCGGTTGACTAAGAGTTGAATTGACTTGACCGACTAATGTCCTTGTTGGAACTGGGGCTAACCAAACTGATGAGAAGGTTGGCCTTGTTGGAACTAAGGTTGACCTATCTAAAAGGAAGGTTGGCCTGCTGGGTAATAAGTTGGCGTTGCTAGAATTGAGGTTGTCGTACCTGACAAGAGGGTTGTCCTTGTTGGACAACAGGTTGGCCTTGGTGGAATTGAGGCTGACCTGGCTGACCAGAAGGTGGCCCTGAATAAATAAAGGAGGAACTTTTGGAGGCCAAAGGTTGTGCTTGAAAGGGTTGTTCTTACAAGCCTGAAGGTTGTCCTTGTAGGGTGTGGTAAGTAGTGTGATTCTAGGTAATTGAAGGTGAAACGTAATTCTCAACTAGAACTCCTAGAGGAAGAGACCCAGTGTAATAAATATAAGCTCCACAGTGATCATAGTAGTGTGAAGGGTCATCCGAAACGGACAACGGATGAGAACCTAAATGGTTATGAGTCAGATTTTGAAGAGAAAATAGGTATTGCTCATATGAAAATCCTACTGGAATGGAATTCGAAGAAATTGGTACATTACCCATAAGTTGACTGAGTCCGAAAGCCAAAGGCAAAAGACCATTGCCAACAGGTTAAGAAGATATCTCAGTAACAGTAGTAACTATTGAAGATGCAGTAACCGCACTAAAAGAAGGGGCTGTAGATGCCACACGCACAGTGGGAATTGTTGGAATGGACATAACTGATGTACCCTATGTCTAAGGTATGGAATTCAAGGCCGACTAAGCATACATGAAAGGTCCTGAAGTAGTAATTGTAGTATGAGACCACACAGAGTTCTGATGTAGAGATGTAGAACCAAATATGTCAGCTAGAACATGATAGTGAAGTGTCAATGACGCATTTGTAGCAGTGTGGAAAGGAAAACCTTTTGGGGGAAACTGATGTTCCTTGGTCGACACAAGGCTCTCTTGACTGCTAATGGGACTTGACTCATTCATGTTGGAAGTGGCCATCGGAATTGAAGCACGAGGAGGAGTAGATGAGAGGTCCTCATCTAAAAATTCTCAAACATTGGGAGGAGTCCAATTGATATCAAAAGGTTCCTCACCCAGAGCTTGAGAGGTAAGAGGCTGAACACTCGGGACAATAAGAAGAATGCTAGTAATAAATGATACCTCAAAAGAGATAGGAAAAAGGGGCTCTCCATCACCTAGTAAGGACAACGTATTCAGTGAGTCCACTAGGATGGACTAAACTCAAAAATCTGGGAGAAAAGATATAATCAATAGGGTTGCAAAAAATTCTTCCAAGATATTATCAATATGTGGCCAATATTAATAGTTAAAATGTTATCACGGACAAATAAGCTTTATGACACTGGAATGAAACATTGTCTTTTCATGTTTAAAGAGTACAAAAAAATGAAAAAAGATGACTCTAGTTTCCTTTGAAGTTTAATGAGCCTAAAAGGACAAGTGCTCAGATGATCCTTTTACCTTTAAAGAGTCGAAAACGAATGAAAGTAACTACTCTGGAATTTTAGGCAAAAGGTTTACCATAGAAATTGTAAAGTTGCATATACACCTTGGTAATGAAATGAAAGAGAAATGACCAAGGACTTCCCATACGGTAGTCAATCTTCCCTAATGCTGTGTTTGGTGCGTTACAATTTGTAAAGTGGTAGAGTTGGTTTCCTATGGATAATAGGATGATAACATAGTGGGGTCTCCCAACATATGTGTGATGGCACAGGGAGCACAAATCCGTACTAGTATCTATTGAATCACAAAAGGAGGAATCACCCAACCTTAGTGAAAACAATAGCAACTAGGTTCAATGAAGTTGGAACACGTCTCTAGCTTAGACCTCTAGATATGTGAGCATTAGGTTCCAGTGCATTTTTAAGTTCATTCAATAAATTTTACCAGTTAATCTTGAATTAACTCTCGGTTTTAAGGCCCTATGAAATGTATCTTTAACACTCCTAAAATGCAACTAAATGAGCAAAAAGACCATTCTCAGTGAATGAAAAACTAGCTAAGGAAGAGTGAGAGGTTCAGTGCATGATTGTTGAATGGAAAACAAGAAAACCAATTGAAAAAAAGGAGCACCTCTACCATTTACTTAAACTTGCAAGCAATCTAAACAAGAACATGGAAAGCACATATTTTTCTTTTCAATGTCTTAATCTCAAGAATCTACTAATGCAAAAAAATCATCTTTAAATCTCAATACAAGATGAATGCAATTTTTTATTTTTTCAAATAAATGATAAGCAACTACATGCAAAAATGAATCAATGAGTCAAAACTATGGAAATAATCCTTTTTACAAAATTGGAAAACTGTCTCATTGACTGGGAAGCAAAGTGATTTATGTCAAGTGAAGAAAGGATACCGAATGAAAAAGACAAGGAAGTTTGGTGACCAAACATACCAATCAATAGGATGACAAACAATGAAGAGGAAGAAGCCTTAAACAACGTGAGAGACTATACCATGAAAAGTCTAAAGATCTCACTAAATGAGTGACCCAAGCAAACCAAGAATTTTAGAAACCCTAAGGTATTTAGGTCGCACGGTTCAAGAGGGAGGATTTGAAAATAATTGAAAACTGGAATCAAAAATCTTGACAACCAACACTTTTTACACAATAAAGAGGGGAAAAACAAGCTTAGAGGACAAAACACATTGGTCGATCCACCAAAAAAATTCAAAATTTGAAACTTATAGGAATCTTCACAAGGAAAACACTAGCAACATGTGCTGACAACAAATCGTCGTACCTCCCTAACTAAGCACTTTGTGACATCATTGCAAAAGTACATCATTTAGCTGCGCTGAGCCAATTTCAAGACTCGTCGCAACTGTTAAACAATTTAATCGCGCCGTACAGTAAAAGGCACAACCTAGAAGACAACATTGATGCAGCTACTTCATGACTGTCATAAAATAAACAACGACGACTTCAGATCTAAGGCAAAAAATCAAAGTCGGACTGGAGCAAGGCCATTTATCACTCAGAAGGGAAGGAAGGCTATAAGAGTAATATAACAACTTCCAGAATAGAGCATACTACCCAAACAATAAGGAAGACAATAAACAAACAAAATGAATCAACACAAAAGACAAAAGACAAGTCCCCAGCAGAGTCGCCAACTTGTGACACAGGTAAGTTCCCTTTGTGGATAGAGGCAACCCCTCTAGCCCTAGAGTGGGTCTAGTCACTGCAAAGACAATACCAAAGAAAATTTCCTTAGAAAGTTGTTGTTATGAAGGCCTACCTTCAGTTTGACATTCGATGAAGTCCTCGTCGTGTTGCTCCAACTCTTTCTCTTCTAGTCACTTATACATGAAAACAACATGTAGAGAAACACCACAAACACAATAGAAAATGATCAAGCAATCTACTTGAAGAGTCAAGGAGCCTCAAGCTAACGACATACAATTTAACACATGATATAGGAAACAAGCTATTGATTTGTATTAATATAAATCAAAGTAAAACTTACAACTGAGCCTTGATATTGTAATCGTCCTCGAATGACCCTATCAGCATGTCCCCGTAGTCATTTACTTGTGAACCGTCTCCCAAGGGAACATATGACTCTCTCTTTCATCCAAAAGGATTGATGCTAGAAAGTTCTCAAGACAACCCTACTCAAACATCTCTCAAACCAAAATACATGTGAGGCTACTTCCACACTCCAATAACACTCTCTACCTCTACTCCTCTCTTAGAATCCTGAAGCTATCAAATTACATCTAGCTCTCATCCAGTTACATCCAAGCTAGTTGATCTCATTCATAGAGGAGATATTTATAGGAGGGAGAAGTCCCATAAGAGCTGGAAGGAAGAGGTTACCTCTTAAGGAGGTTACATAAAAGGTAGAACAACTATCCCAAAGGAGAGAGGTGAGCTCAACTAACCCAACAACTAGCCCTAGGACAACCCATGAAGAAATTTCATCTCGAAGTCTTGACGAGTTGTTAAAAAAATTGCCAAATATGGCTTGTCGCGGGTGTAGCATAGGAATAGAGCAAAGCCTTTTCTAGGGCTAGCGTTAACTTGACCATCTTCACGGGAGCAATGAGGTTTGACCGGTTACAACCCATAAACTTAAGTAAAAAGGGGTCTTCTTCAAGGATAATGAATTGAGACATTCTTTCTAAGATTCCAGGGAAGGTAATGACACATAATGGGCAACATGACAAAAAACATATGTCAGTAACATGGACTGACAATGTCTAGGATGAGGGAATGCAGGTTTGGTGACAAATTACTGTATAACACACCTCACTAGTCTAATCCATTTCACTCAAGAACCTTAATGTGTTTGAGTGTCTACCTACCTTGCTCCATCAGATGTCTGCAATCATACCCTTATTTTCCCTGTCCTAGTCTCTTTGACCTAATCCTCAACCAACAACCCAATATCAAAAAATAAAACCCTTATACACATCATAACTAGCCTAAAACCCTAATTCATCTAGTCCTTTTGGTTGTGATTTTGTGCATAGATCCCTCTCTGGCTTGGTAGGGATAGATACCAAGTCAAAAGCTTGGCCTGTGGTTACCTCAAGTAGACTCTTCCTTAGCCTTGGAGATCCAGAGGAGTGATAACAGGGTGAAGTACAAAATGTTGTTGTATCAGAGAGTGCAAAATCTTAACATGAGAATAGGTTTAATCCCTCTTTCATATGGCTTAATAAGTTCAAGAACATCTATTCGAAACTCTTTAGGAAACTACAATATATTTCCAAGAATACTAGTCTGGAAGAGCCCCTGATAAGGTTCATGGTTGTGAAAAAAAATGGACTCCTATTGTGATGAGGACTCAAGGTAAAATCAAAATGAAAAATGGCAGTGAGGGTGATATTTCGGTTTTGATCATGGGACATATGGAGAAAAGTAATGATGTCAATCATGAGGATGAGAATAATCATAATTCGAAAGATAAAATATTTAGAAGGGATGTGTATATGGATGATGGCCAGAGTATGAGACCTGCAAGACATGTGCATGGATTTTATAGCTTCTACAAGAGTACTAGTCCAACCATTGGGTAAGATGGGAGTTTGGGTGCAACAGTTATGATCATCACGTTATTTTGTTTTCCCTTCTATGGTCTAGTTTATCTGGTTCCGATATGGTTGTATCTACTCCCAATGTTCATAAATCTTTAGAATGAACAAGAGGAACAATAGTTAAATGTTGTCATTCACCTGGAATGACATGGGGTGCTCTGATTTTTCTTTAGCTTATATTTACTTGGACTATGAAAACTATATGCAATTGAAGACGGTAAAAGGGTAATAAGCATGAATGGAAATAGAGAGATCAAAAACGAAAAGTAGTGTCGAGTTAATTTTTAATTAAAAGCAAAGGATGCACCTTAATGAATTATATGACTTGCATTTTTTGAAAATTTAAAGTGGTAGAACATAGATAAGAATAAAATCAAAATAAGAAATGGATCAGAATCCATATTCATGTTACTCAGTAACTATCAAATAACATTACATGGGAGACAAGTAGTAATAAATGAATGGAGTGAATCTCAACTAAACTAAACTGAACTGAAATTGACTATGACACCTAGGCTGACAATTATGACACCTAGCACATAGGATTGGTTGTTGGAATTATTTTTTCTAACACTCTCCCATAACTACAACCATAAAAGCTTAAACTAAGATGCTTGTTGGTCTTAGTCTCAGTTAGGCTTACAATTGGAAAAAAAATTGGCATAAAATATTGGGTTGGATTTCCTTTGCTTTTTCTTTTCTTCTAGATCATATAGCCTTTGAATTGCTTCACCTTTGAATTTTTGATGTAGCCTTCAAATCTCAGTTTCTTCATTTCTTGGTCGAGCTCTTTCACAGTTTCTTTATAGTGTTTATGCATGTCATCTATTTCTTCAAAAATCTTCTTGTTTGTGGATTACTGCCACATGTCATCTTTAATTATGTGCTCTTCGTCACTAATCTTTTGATCATCAATATGTTGCAATACAAGATGAGAATAAAATTTTATCTCCTTAGGACTCCAATACATGAAAATTTTATTAACAATTTCATCCTCTAGCATCCATGTTGCCTTCAACATTAATTATTACAAACTCTATGCAAAGTTCATCAAAACATGGTGTTACAATCCATGCTTCAAGGAACTTTAAGTCTTCTTCATATTTTGTTGCTTCTTCCTAGTTGTTGTTAATACTTTCACATTCAAAATCAATATTAATTTTAAAAACATATGCAAAACTATATCTGGTATGTTATTTCTTCTTTGTAATGAGATATTTCTCTTCTTGCACTTTCTTCTCTACCTCTATCGGTTCTACTTCTTCTAGCTAACCGTTCTTCATCAAAGTTAACACTAAAAATTTTAATTACTAGATACACCATACCACTGGGTATTCTAATGGAAGTTGCATTGTCATAAACAGACATTGTTGTTGGATTCGCTAAATCTACATCCACTTTTGGTTTTGCACAGTGTGATTCACAAGCATCTGTGTACTCTTATTTTGTTGCTTCTTCCATTTCTTCACAATCATCATCCATTTGTGGCTGAGTGTAGTGGGATTCACCAAAAATATTCATTTTTCTATAATATATATATATATATATATATATATATTATATATATATATAATATATATATATATATGTATATATTCTTCTATAAATCCACCTTTGTTTTTATCATCCACATGATCACTCCCCCTTAGATCAAAACTCCTCCGAAGAGTATCCCAAGCTTCCTTTGTAGTCTTTGCATCTACAATGAGGGGTAGAATGCTATCATCTATGCATTCCTTCGTGCATTTCAATGTGAAGGTATACTTTTTCCTTTTCGCTTCCAACTTTTTCAAATAGATTTCAAACAACTCTTGTCCTTGCATTGGCTTTACAAGCCTCTTGAATTTTACCATTTGTTTAATTAGACAGGGATTTTTCATTGTATTTGTACAATCTCTATGCTTATCATATAGGTTGAACATTGTAGATGACATCCAACACTTTAAAAATAATCCACTAAATATGTATGACCCTGATTGGAAGAACAAAAAAACGAATGCTCAATGCTTGCAATGCATGCCACAAATATAGGAAATGGAGGCAACCCAATATTCACAAGAAATGGTGGTTGGAATTATTTTCTCCAACGCTCCCCCTTAATTACAACCACAAAAATTAGAACTAATATGCTTGTTGGTCTAAGTCTTAGCTAGGCTTACAATTAAAGAAATAAAATGACATTATCTCTTGCACTATATTTTCTTTTCTTTTCCTTTTCTTCTAGATCCTATAGCCTCAAAATTGCTTTAGCTTTGAATTTTTGTTGTAGGATTCAAATCTTAATTTCTCCATTTGCTAATTTTGAATTGATTCTCGCCTTTATCTCCCACCTCTGCAATCTCTAACAACATTGGGATATTTAAAATTTATAGTAAAGTGGCCATAATGACAATGTGATGTTTCAATTCGAATGATTATTATAGTGGAATTCTTATCTGTAATACATTATACTTTTTTTAGTTGTCTTAATTTTTTTTATGTTAATATCATATACTTAATTACTTTTATTTCATTCAAATACATGGAAAGATTGATCTTTATTTAGAGGTAACATTCAACTTTTTAAGTAAATTAGACGAATTCCTTTGAAAGATAGTAGAAAATGAATGATGGAAGAATTGATAAATTTATCCCTTCTAGAGAAGCATCAGACCTAATTTTAATAGAAAACAAGCTTTTCTAACGACACATTCATGTATCTATTCAATCAATCTACATTATTTCCTACTTGAATGGAAAGGATTTGATGGCATCACTTTTTTTCTCCATATATAACATTCATATGTAATTTTCTTAGCTGGATCTAATTAGGTAATTGTATTGATATGGTTCATGTTATTGGATATCTTACTATTATATTAAAAACATAACTTAAATGATATTAGAAAATCATTATAGATCCATCTTAACTTCGTATCTACCAAGGGTTGATCAAAATTCTCAAGATGCAAACTCTTTCTTGAATGTAAAACACATTGAAATATTTGATTCCTCTTAGCTCTTTATATCCAAGATAAAATGAATGTATGTTGATTTTGAGAAACACACTAATAAAATGCTATCTATATATATATATATATTCCTTTTCTTTTATATAGTATATATATAGTTGACATGGAAATATTTTCTTTATTGTTCACATTGTATAAATTAGAATATTAAAACATGTCTTAGTTATATTTGGAAGTAGAAAACATCTTTCCATAAAACTTTATTGTATATAATTATTTGTGTTGTAAATATTTTGTAAAATATTAAATATTTATCCCGACACAATAATTTTTTTTGTTATTAATATGTTAAAATGTTATATGTCAAATCTATATTAAAAAATAAATAAATTACAAATTTATCTAAAACACTGGTTAACAAAATATAAATAAATTACAAATTCATCTAAAAAACTGGTTAACAAAATAAGAATTGACTTTCTATAGATAATATTCATAAAAATCCATACATATATATATACATACATATCTAACTTTAATTAATATTTAAAAATATTGTATTTCAATTACACATAAAAAATTAAGAATAAGACTTTTTTTAATACATCTACACCATATATATATATATATATATATATATATATATATATATATTCATATTACAATTTCTTAATATATATATACAAATTTTTCCATTCAAATATTTAATATCTCAATTAAATTCTGGGATGAATATGATTAACAATAAAAATATACCCATCATATCAATGGTAGAGTTAAAAGATATACCAATCTCTATAATCCTTGAATAATTATATTAATGCAAAAATGATTGTGTTAAGAAAATCTGAAGAGCGTATGATAGTGAATTCTGAAGGATGCGGGTGATTCCATTTCAATCAATCCAATCTGAATGCAAATGGTAACAAAGACGTATGTATAAAACCTTTAAAAAAGACTCTGAGTTTAAAATAATAAATCACTGCATTTAGAGCGCTTTAAAGTTTGTGTGGTACTCAAGAAAACTTATGGCTGACCAACGTCCCTATATATATGGCGGTTGAAGGCATGACAATGTCAACCAATATAAATCTCGTTTACTTTTTTTTTTTAATGGATGTTAATATAAGACACGAACATTTCAACGTATACCCAGATATTGTGGGTTTGTAATATAAAAATGTTGTGTAAGTCCATATATTGTGGGTTCGTAATATAAAAATGTTACGTAGAGTTTAAGAAAGGTATACATATATATATGTGACACACACAAACCGAGAAATGGTCCGAATATCTTCGTATATAAATTTTTATTTTATTTTATTTAAAAAATAAAAGTTATATATTATTTTAAATAATAATATAATATATATATATATATATAATGGAAAATATAATTAATTTTTTATAATAATAATAAAAACATTATTATAAAATAGATTTTTTTTAATGTGATATCCAAAATTGTATTAAATAAAATTTTAAAAATAAAAAATACATAAATTTGAAAGTTAAAGGAAAAAGTTTACAATGAAAAAGTATTTTTTGAGTTTCTTTATGATCAAAATTATAGTGAGCTTATGAGGGTTCTCTCCAAGCCTTTTTGAGCATATGGAATAAAATCTTAAATCAAACTAAAATAATTTTTTCTTTAGGTCGAACGTTTAACCATCCATCATTCATCATCATAATATGAAAGTTAAATTTCATCATATTATAATATCATAATTTATTAAGAAAATTAAAAAGATAATTTACTGGTGAAAATGTTTGCCCATATTTTTTATCTCACAGATTAACTATTTCTTATTAATAATTAATTAAATTGATTATTATTATTATAGATTTATTTATTTTTAATATGGCTCTAGCATGTATGGGGAAGGATCAAATCCCTTCGCGTGCAAAATTTGAAAATAAAATTACACCCATCTCATTTCTTGATTTTTTCTTATCTTGGATTTTCTCTATTGAGTAAAATAGTTTTACAACATTGAATTGTAATAGCAAATTACCATAGTGAAATTGAAATTATTTTGTTTCTTATAATATATTTTTTATAAGCTTGGTAGGCTACATCTTTAAAATGTCCAATATATCACCCTAATCTGAATGAGGAATTGCACTAATAACTTCACATGAAACAATATTTTAATAAAACACCTTAACATTTTCTATCTAAAACACAAACATATCTTATAATACTTTTAATTAATACTAATTAAATATAAGTTATCGACTTATTTTTTAATTATAATTAAACATTATTTTATTTATAAATAATAATAGAAAATTCTCAACTCCAAATTCAACCAAGAGGAAATCAAGGATCACAATCATACTAGATCATGCTAGACTAGGCTTTATCGTAAAATATACTTCTCTAATATACTTCATACAATTAATATTTGTGAGTATAATTAACCTTTTAATAGTCTTTTATTATAATTTCACTCTACCTCAACGGGTATTATCATTACCTATTTAATAGTCAATTTAAATGAATTTTATTATTATATATTTATTTTCAGTAAGCATCTGGTTTGTAAAGGGAGGGATGAAATCTGTTTCCAGTGTATGCAAACTACCAAAAGAAAATTATATCTAATTCATTCCTTGATACATGCCAAGGAATTCTGGTTAGTATAGTGGTTTTATATAAAAATAAGTAATTCTTTCTATACTATATGAATGGTATATCATAATTACATAATAATTTAAAATTATAAATTTAATAAAAAAAAATAATAAAAATACAAAATAATAGAATTATTTTAAAAAATTAACTATAAAAATTTATTTCTTTTCAATTCTTTTTAAATGAAAATATTTTACAGCATTCAATTATAATATCAACAAATAAAATTAAATTATTTATATCTTATAATATTTTTAAGTAATACTAATTATACTTTTAATTAATAACTAATTAACACAGGAATATTCATTTTTGTTTTTTTATTTTAAATTATAATTAAACATTATTTAATATTTATAATTAAGATGAGACACATGTTAAACCCAGAGGAAATCGGGACGAGATCGTGCTAGACTAGACTTTACCGTAAAATATACCTCTTCCTACAATAAATATTTGTCAATACAATTGACCTTTTAATACTCTTATTATAATTTTACTCTGTCAGGCCTTAGCCAATTTTCCTGCACCTTTCGCTCTATACAAAGAAAAAGAAACTTTCGATGAATATGTCCAAACTTGTATCCGGAAGGAATTCGAAATTCTGAGAAATCCAATAAATGCTTTCAGACAAGCAGGCCAATCATATTTAATTTCACATTTTACAGATCTTCTTCTATATATACACTCTGCAAACCATTCCAATCCAGTGAAGCCATACGGCGGACCACGTGAATTCAGTAGTTTTGTAAGTTGAGTTCTATATTCCTTGCTTCTATGATCAATTGATATTCCGTCCCTATCGCAGGGAATAAATTAATGCGTTGCGGAAGGATAATAGTGGATGGCGATGCAGAAGAAATCGCTCTCTGGCAGAAGCCCAAATCCCGCCAGAAACGTGAGAAGAGGCAGAATCCTTATTCCACCAGAGGGCTTGACAAGTTCGAGAGCGTCCGTTCTGAGCTCTCTTCCAGAAGACAATATATTGCGAAGAAGACTGGTGTGCCAGAGGCCATGATCAGATTCGTGGATTCCAAGAACGGATGGATTCCGTTTGTTGTGGGAGCGAGAGATGAAATGGGCAACAAAAACAGCGGTGAGGTTGCTGGTAGGGTTTCGATCCTGGGACATGTGAAGAAAAGTAATGAGGTCAATCATGGGCACAAGCAACCTCATGACTCTAAAGCTAGAGCGGTCAGAAGGGTTGCCTCTGTGGATAATAAGCACAGTATCGGACCTGCGAGACATGTACAGGGATTTGATAGTTTCTACAGGAGGACTAGCCCAGTAATGGGTTACAATGCCTATGTGGGTGCAACTGTTATGATCCTCGTGATGTTCTGTTTGCTCTTCTATGGCCCGCTCTATGCAATCTTGTTATGGTTGTACCTACCCCAGTGGTCAAGAAGGTTGAGAAAGAATGAAAGGAATGAATAGCCATAATAAGGAGATGGTGGATCTTCAATCCAATGAGTGCAAGAAGAAGGTGATAACAGAAGAACGTCACTGCCATCAAAGTAATATCTGTCAGGAAAGGAACATCTGTTAAGCGTTGTAATTCACCTCGGAACACATGGGGTGCTCCGATTTTTCTGTAGCTTTCATAGACTTGTGTGAAAACTGGATGCGACCTAAGCCAGTAGGCATAAATGAAAACAAAGCGATCGATAACGAGAAATGGTGTGGACTTTATTTGGGAGCGAGTATAAAGGGCGGATTTCAATCTTGTTTATGACATGCACTGAGTTATTCTAGTTTTATGCTTAATCGCCGTGTTTGTGTAGATGTGAATGTTCAGCTAAAAAATCGGAAGGTGATATTTCAATTTGACAGATTATCATTCGTTGAACGCCCTTATCTCCAAAAGGAAGCAGAAACCGATGCATGCAGAAACAGTAGCTGTTATGAAGAATAGAATTGTTGTGTTTATATCTTTCAGAGGCTTCACATAATATAATGTTTAACTGTTATCTTTTGCAAAGTGCTCTCACATACTTTTTCTATTCTCTCCAGTTAAAATTCATTGAAATATAGAATGATGTGAAGCTACAGTTTTGATAGAATTAGAATTGTTGTTGTGGTAGGCTGTAAAGGGTGTAATTTTATACATTACAGATTGATTGCTCGATGTCCAGGGAACTCCAACCAGATTTTAACATTGACAATTTGTTATAGTAATTCGACCAATGTGAGAGTGACAATTTAAGGTTACAATCTCTCAAAATAATTTGAGCAGATATAAAAATTAACCGTATAAAGTAGCTCAAACAAATGCATTGTTTTATTGTGCTAGCCTATAATCAATTTAAGTGTAACTATGCGTGGCCATGATTAAGTAACTAATTTTCTAAATAGGGATTTGCTGCACTTTTTTTGGCTTTTGAAATGCCTTTCTTGAGAACCAATTTAATCTATTGTAATCAATTTAATCTATTAGATTTGAGGAAATGCTTGAGAGGAATTTTCATTTGGTTTGTGTGTTAACTTTCTATTGGATAATGCCTACATGGGATGCTTGACGACATTCAGGTGGAGGGGTTCATCTTGTCATGCCACTATGCATTCGTGGGAAAAGACCTCATAATGAGTCTGTACAAGCTTAATTCCTGGCATTCATATCTCTCGCATGGAAAGCATTTGTATGAAAGCACAATGTCGTCTTCGTCACCAGCATTAAAAGGAGGCTGCTCTGATTTCTTTGCGCTTTCTATCACCTCTGCTAACTCTTAAGGGTGGAGAGAACCAGATCTTCGACTATCGAAACCATTATCCCGATAGGAGTGGTTGCATTCTTCTTTGGAAAATAAGGAAGATTGTGTACTTCAGGAATCAATCCGATACGCTTTGCAAACTTACTGGTTATAGGTCAGATGGCCCGAATGTGCTTGTAAGATATTTCACAAGTTTGTTCAAGCCTGAGCTGAGAAGATCCGCCAACTTCAGGAATATGAACAGGGGAGGTGCTAGGAATATTTCTACCTTGACCGGAGGAAGTATGATGTGGGTGGGTGAGGTTATTAGCCATAAAAATCAGGCAGCCGTCTTTCTAGCGCTAGAAATGTTGACAATGTTGGACCTCCTAACATTCAAGTGGTTCTTCCTTATATGTGGTCCCAATTAGACCTTACACCATTTGGGATAGGAGCCCCATCCAAAATACAACATGGTTATCATTTTCTTAAAGGTTTTCCTCCACTCTAATTGTTAGCAAAAGAGAGGAATATAAATATGCCTTCAAAAACGAAGTGAGTGTTCCTGGTGAGTGTTAAGTTGTAGATGCATCGAGGTTCTTCTATTGTAGAGGAGAAAATAAGGTGAGCCTCTAAAAGAGAGGTAATAGTACCACTCTAGTAGAAACACACACAAACAAGAAACATACATCTAACATCCAGCGGAATAGTCCACAAAGATGTGATGGTAATTGCAACGATTCCAACATTTTCTCAATATAATAAGCAAAAAAACAATCGAAATAGTTCAACTACTTTAGTATAGGTGAAAACAAACATGAATTACAAACATTCACAAAATAGTCTTGTTAAAATTGGCAACTAGGGCCAAACTCCATGTGGGTCATCTTATTCATGGTTGATAATATTTTTATTAGACTCCTCTCGTCGAGAGGTGTAGGATTGATCTAAAGATCATCCAATTCCGATAAGTATTTATGGAAATATGAATTTATTTTGATTATGGAATAATTATCAGGCCTACCAACAACTCATGTAGGCTCAAAAGCCCAACAATCGCACCTATTCAATTATTATCATATGTGTATAAATAAAGGAGGACTTTTCCTCATTTGGACTCACTCAACTCATCACATCTCTCTCTCTCTCCAGCGCATAAAAGAGTCTCTTCTCTCCTACGCAGTAGGTGACTCTCTCTCACACAGGTGGAAGGAAGAATGCATAATTTAGTGTTGCAACTGCAGAAACAAATTTTGACCAGTGTTGACCAAAAGACTCCCTCCTCAAAACTTTGTTGTAGGTCCATCTGGACCTTCTCTAAAGGCCTCTTTTTTTGGTGGTGGAATCAAGCCAATCCGACGGTCGGTTTGCGAGATATCAACTGCCCTATTTTTGATGATGAAGCTGCTAATGCTGAGGGTGTTGCTCTAGGGTTTACTTCTGCCGATGTAAATCAGATTTATGTATTATTTCTCTCTGCTAAATTACTGAAGATAAAGGAATATTTGATCAAAGGGTTTCCCCATATTGCGATTTGTCCCTCACTAGCCACCACATCTGGTGTCTCTTGTCTTGGCTTGTTTTCTGTTGATCGTTTAGTGTTCTATCTGCACTTTACTTATGGACATGTGATTGTTAATTTGTGAATAGTAATAAGAAAGAGAAGTAAATTTCTTTAAGCATAGAACATACCATAAATTAACATGGTATCAGAGCTGAGGTGAAGACAAAGCCAGAGCAAGAGCAATCACCGAAGAGAAGATTGGCAAGGCTATCCTAAAAGAACTATGGGTCCTCATCACTCTTTCTTGCCGAAGATAAGCTCCTTGAGAAAGCTAACTATCATGGATGGAAGATGTCTATTGATCTAACCTTAGAAGATCAAGGAGTATTGGACCACGTCAAAGGGAATATTGTTGAGCCTCGCAACCGCTGCTGCCAAGAACAAATGGAAAACCAGTGAAGTCAAAACAAAGAAGATCATCCGGGACTCTATCGACAAGCGCTTGGTGGCCTACATCTCCGACCTGAACACCTCCAAGGAAATGTATGATAGACTGGTGAGTTTATTTAAAGTTAATGATGCAAATCAAGTTTTGTTTCTTAGAAATAAGCTGAAGGAAATTAAGAAGGGAAAAGATGAGAGTATGCAAGCATACTTCTTAAGAATCACCGAGATCAGGAACGATCTCCTATCTATTGGGGAGACTATTACTGATAGGGAAATGGCACTCACACTTCTTGGAGGATTACCATCCGAATGGTATGTGTTCAAGACTACTCTTCCGAATAATAATGCAATTCCTGGTTTGGAGGAATTAATGGCTAGATGCATTCATGAAGAAGCAAGGGTTGAAGAGCAAGAAATGCCCATGCCTAAAGGTCCTCCTACTACTTTTTCTTCTCATGTTAGGAAAAGGAAAAATTCCGGGACTAAATAAAAAAGAAAGGCTAGACCTAAGGGTGGAAGAAAAGGACGATGTTACATTTGCGATAAACCAAGTCACTATGCAATGGAGTGTCGTGATAGAAAGGACTCACACTGGGACAATGATCAAAATCCATCTAAAGGAAATCAAAGGAATGGAAAATTCAATAGAAAAGCTAAAAGGAGCGCTGGTAATCAAGGAAGAGGATAACCATTCAACAAGGCTAGAAATTCCAGGTATAAATCCAACATTGTTGAAAATAAGCAGGATGAATATTATCTACTAGCTGCTCTATCTACCTCTGCTCCTTCGGACTCAATTGGAATTTGGCTCATTGATAGTGGTGCCTCAAGGCACTTCACTGGTTACAAAGAAGTTCTCCATAATCTGATAGAAAAAGAAACTAACCTGGAAATTGTCCTTGGAGATAATATGAAATATCCCATGAAAGGTGTAGGCAATGTCTCTCTTAAATTGAATCAAGGTAACACGATCCACTTATAGGATGTATTATATGTACCTGACCTCAAAAGGAACCTGGTGTTCATCTCGGCAATGGAAGACAAAGGCTACAAGGTGAACTTCAGCGATGGCAAGGTACGTATATGGAAAAACAATGTTAAAGATGCTTTCACTCTTGGGTTTCGAGTTGATTCATTATATCAGGTCAGTGGAAGTCTGTGTCATGTCTTGTGACACATCTCTTCAGTCTGAACTTTGGCATCAGAGGTTTGCACACCCTCATTATAAATCTCTACCCGGTCTAAGACAAATGGTAACAGGGATGCCCGAATTTCGAGTAGAGAAATAAGGTGTATGTTTGGGATGTGCCGAAGGAAAGCTCAAAAGGGGACCATTCCCCTCAAGCCAAAGAAAAAACTCCAACATATTACAACTGGTTCACTTAGAAATATCTGTTATGATTCCTATGAACTCCTTGGGAGGATAGTTATATTACCTTACTATTAAAAATGACTATTCTCGAAAGACGTGGATATACTTCTTGAAGAAGAAGGATGAAGTGTTCTCTTGGTTTCGACACTTCAAAGCCTTGATCAAGAATCAAACTGAAAAGAAGATCAAGATCTTAAGGACTGATAATGGGACTGAATATGAATCTAACGAGTTTCATGACTTTTGTAAAGAGGTTGCATCAAGAGGGAGACTACTACACCATATACTCCTGAACGGAATGGTGTGGCAGAAAGGAAGAACCATACGACTGTGGAAGCTATTCGTGCCATGCTCCATGATCAAATACTTCCTGAGTTTCTATGGGCTGAAGCTGCAAACACCATCGTATATGTACAAAACCAATGCCCTCATCAAGAATTGCATTCCAAGACTCCTAAAGAAATGTTCACTGGTAAGAAATCTGACGTATCTCATTTTAGAATCTAGAAGCCCTGTATATTTTCATGTGGTGAAAGAGAAAAGGAATAAATTGGGTGCATCTAGAAAGAAAGGAATCTCCATGGGCTATGGTGAAAATATTAAGGACTATAGAATCTATGTTGTCGGTCAAAAGGAAGTTGTGATTAGTCATGGTGTCACCTTTGACGAAGATATGGCTCTCAACAAGGTGGACAATCTTCCAACTTTGAGGAGCTCTCAAGAAGCCGACACTAGGGAACTAAAAGAAAAGGATGATAAATCAATGCTTGAGGTGGAAGAACCCATGGATCCTGTTGATCCATCTGAGCCTTCCTCTTCTAGGAAGAGGTCATCTTGGCTTAGGGGGCTACTTGATGATGCTGAAGGACACACTACACCCCGAGGAACCTTCCGTGAAAGTAAGAAACCCAATAGGTATCAGGGATACCTGACCATCATGAGCACGATCATACAAAATGAGCCTTCATCATTCTCAGATGTCATCAAGCATCAAGTATGGAAGGATGCTATGACCAAAGAATATGAGTCTATTATGAAGAATGATGTTTGGGAAGTGGTTCCTAGACCCCAGGACAAGACAGTTGTCACTTCTAAATGGCTTTACAAGATAAAGCATGCAGCAGATGGAAGTACGGAAAAATATAAGGCTCATTTTGTCACTTGTGGTTCTCCCAGAAGGAAGGTATAGACTATGATGAGATATTTACACCTGTTGCCAGATATACCACCATCCACTCGATCATAGCCCTTGCAGCTTCTCAAGGATGGAACCTACATCAGATGGATGTCAAGACTGTGTTCTTGTATGGTTCAATCAAAGAAGAGGTCTATGTGGAGCAACTCGAAGGATTTGAGATTTATGATCGAAAATCTCATGTATGCAGGTTGAAGAAATCCCTCTATGGGCTGAAGCAAGCACACTGAGCATGGTATGAGAGGATCGATAGCTACTTGATGAAGCTGAGATTCACTATGAGTGAAGCTGACCCTAACCTTTACTTTAAGGTTGAAGATGACAAACCTCTCATACTAGTGTTGTATGTTGATGACCTCTTCCTAACAGGTGCAGACCCTCTCATTTACAAATGTAAGAGGGAGTTGGCTTGTGAATTTGAAATGAAGGACCTATGACTAATGCATTATTTCCTAGGACTTGAAGTTTAGCAAAAGCCAAGGGAAATTTTCCTATCTCAAGGAAAATATGTGATGAAGATTCTGGAAAGATTCGGTATGGTGGACTGCAAACCCGTAACTACCCCAATGGAGCTTGACTTCAAAAAGTTAAGCGGTAGTTCTACTAGACCTATTTTACGAAATACCACTAAGTATCATCAACTCGTCGAAGAATTAATGTTCTTGGTGAACTCCTGTCTAGACACATGTTTTGTAGTCAACACATTGAGTCAACATATGGTTGAGCCTCACCACATACATTGGATTGGTGCCAAGAATTTGTTGACATATCTTCGTGGCACAATCACTTATGGGTTGAGATACACTACTAGAGATATGAGACTACTTGGATATATTGATGTTGATTGGGTAGGCAGTGTGGTGGACCGTAAGAGCACTTCCAGGTGCTATTTCACCTTAGGATCTGCTTCAATATCCTGGATGAGCAAGAAGAAGAAGTCAGTGGCTTTGAGAACCACCGAGGCAGAGTATATTGCTGCTAGCATGGCCTCCTCTGAGGCAATCTAGTTGCGGAAGCTCTTCAGTGAGCTATTTGGATTTACACTGGATACCACCGTGATCCTATGTGATGACCAGAGTGGGATTCGTTTGTCAAAGAATCCCATATTTCATGATTTCTCCAAGCATACCGATATCAGGTACCACTATATTCGAGATATGGTGCAGTGGGGAGCTATAAGCCTCCAACATATCGATACAGATGAACAGGTTGCCGACATACTAACAAAGCCCCTAGGGAAAGTCAAATTCCTGACTTTTCGAGAACAACTTGGTGTTGTTCAAAGATCCTCTGATGAGGGTCCTATATGATGCATTGAGCTCTGGGAGCTCCCGGGGGGTGCGGGGTACTTCTTGGAGTGACATATGACCATAGGTTGATTCACTATCCCCTGCTGGTGTACATGTACACCCGATGGTGACTATGTAGCAGGATGATTGTGAGGTTTGGATGATGTGTTCTCCATGATGATTATGTAGCAGGATGATTAGTTCTCCTGTGAGGCCTGGATGATGTGTTCTCCATGGCGATTGTGTAGCAGGATGATTAGTTCTCTTGTGAGGACAGGATTGATTAAGTTCCCTTGTCGAGGCATCCTACCCATGCAATCTGGGACTCATGGGAAGTACCTCTCATCTGATCAATGAGTAGGGAAATGAAGTTAGGGACCATAGTAGTACTAACGGATGCATCATTGTATCTATCATACTCCCTACACTAAGATGACCTTCATTGATCTGGGATCAACGATATTAGTCTGGGACCAGTGGTAGGAGTGGTACCTACTATGGCGCTGACTTCAGGTCGGTTGAGACTAGTCTGGGACCAGTGATATGCACTCTGAGACTGACTTCGAGCCAGTGGAGGATGATATTGGTCTGGGACTAGCGGTAGGAGTTGTACTCACTATGATGTTGACTTCGGGTTGGTTGAGACTGGTCTGGGACTAGTGGTACATACTCTAATACTGACTTTGAGTCAGTATGATGCATCCTCGATCATTTCTTCTTCTTTATAATTCGAACAAAAGCAGAGTAGAACAGAACAAAGAAAAGCGGAGCAGAATAGAGTAGAACAGTACAGATCCGTACACGGTGGAATAAGGCAAAGCAGAACAGGCAAAATAGAGAAGAGCAGGGCAAGGGTCAAGTTGTATACGACAGTGCATTTGATGGATGAATACTAGTGGCTGACAGACAGATTGTAGATGGAGTTCTCCCTATATGAGAGGGAATGTCAAAACTGACAACTAGGGCTAAAATCCATGTGGGTCATCTTATTCATGGCTGATAATATTTTTATTAGACTCCTCTCATCGAGAGGTGTAGGATTGATCTAAAGATCATCCGATTCCGATAAGTATTTATGGAGATATGAATTTATTTTGATTATGGAATAATTATCAAGCCTACCAACAACTCATGTAAGCTCAGAAGCCCAACAGTCGCACCTATTCAATTATCATCAGATGTGTATAAATATAGGTGGAATTTTCCTCATCTTGACTCACTCAACTCATCACATCTCTCTCCCTCTCCAGCACAAAAAAAAGTCTCTTCTCTCCTCCATAGTAGGTGACTCTCTCTCAGACAGGTGGAAGGAAGGATGCATAATTTAATGCTGCAACTATAGAAACAAAGTTTGACCAGCATTGACTAGAAGACTCCCTCCTCATAATTGTGTTGTAGGTCCATCTGAACCTCCTCTGAAGGTTGCATTTTTCGGTGTGGAAACAAGCCGATTCAATTGTCGGTTTGCAAGATATCGACTGCCCTAGTTTTGAGGATGAAGCCGCTAATGCTGATGTTGCTGATCTAGGGTTTGCTGCTACTGATGTAAATCAGATTTATGTACTATTTCTCTCTGCTGAATTATTGAATATAAAGGAAGATTTGATCAAAGGGTTTCCCCATATTAGGGTTTTTCCTTGGCTAGCCACCACATCTTGTGTCTGTTGTCTTGGCTTGTTTTCAGTTGATTATTTAATGTTCTATCTGCACTTTACTTATGCACATGTGATTGTTAATCTGTCAATAATAATAAGAAAGAGAAGTAAATTTCTCTAAGCATAGAACATACCATAAATTAACAAGTCTTACAAATATTCATAATCGATGCATGAAGAACGTGTTGGCCATCAAGCTTTATATATTAAGTAAAAGTCTCAAGACACATATATACAACTGATGAAAATGAGATTTTGGGGCTTGCCCAAGATCCCAATTCCTCTCTCTGCGCGAGCAACCTTGGACGATGATGAAAAAACGCAGCGTTCCACACTTGAATTCCGTGGGCATATCAATTAATAGAACCGTGCTTATGCTTACGCTGCCAAAATTAATGCCCAATCATATGTATATATGCCACCTGTGAAAATTTGGAATCCTCTAGCTGCGCAGGTGAAGCTGAAGCAATTGTGCTGGCTTAAATAAAATTTAATAGCACCTACGCTTTCCCAGGTTAATACACAGCTGTTTCAATATAAATCTACACAGGCGTACAATCACATAAACAGATAAAAGGTAATTTAGATCGCCATCGATCCACGGGTGGTCGATAGTCGATCAGTAAGCTTACAAGGCAGAATTAAATTAACAGACACCGGCATACACGTATTTCATATATTAGACAGAACAATTACATACTAAGGCCTTTCAGCCTTAGAAACGAGCTCTAGCTCGACTACATTTTGCCACTCACAAAATTCCTCACAAACGGATATCCCTACACCCCTATGGTATTACAATTATATAAGAATTTTAGGAAGGATCAATCCTATCCTCTCCTTATTTTCTCCACAAAAGCTTCGCTTTAAATCTGATTTATCCTTTTTAAATCTATTTTTCTGCTTTAAATCAGGCTTTTCTTTTGTTCTGATCCTCTGGTCCAAGTTTCTTGCTTTGTTGCTGGTTGCTCCCGCATCAGACTCCCAAGGCACAAAAAATTGTGACCTCCTGGCCATATGATTCTCCTGGTCTTTAGCAATTTTATCCACTGCATTCCTTCATTGTGAGCTGCAACCAACCTCTACAGTAACAGCCTCCTCTGTTACAGGATACCTCACCAAGCCCTCCGCACTCGGTCTTTTGGCATCCTCTAGGTTGCTGCAAATATTCTCACCTTCCGTTGCCGCCATCTGCTCAATAGCAAGACCATAAACTCTCCATCTTTAACACACTGTACCTCGTTCCGCAAAATCTTTTACTGCTCTAATACCACCTGATGGTAATGAGATTTTGGGGGTTGCCCAAGATGCCAATTCCTCTCTCTGCGCGAGCAACCTTGGACGATGATGAAAAAACGCAGCGTTCCACACTTGAATTCCGTGGGCATATCAATTAATAGAATCGTGCTTATGCTTACGCTGCCAAAATTAATGCCCAATCATATGTATATATGCCACCTGTAAAAATCCGGAATCCTCTAGCTGCGCAGGTGAAGCTAAAGAAATTGTGCTGGCTTAAATAAAATTTAACAGCGCCTACGCTTGCCCGGGTTAATACACAGTTGTTTCAATATAAATCTACACAGGTGTACAATCACATAAACAGATAAAAGGTAATTTAGATCGCCATCGATCCACGGGTGGTCGATAGTCGATTAGTAAGCTCACGAGGCAGAATTAAATTAACACACACCGGCATACATGTATTTCATATATTAGACAGAACAATTACATACTAAGGCCTTTCAGCCTTAGAAACGAGCTCTAGCTCGACTACATTTTGCCACTCACAAAATTCCTCACAAACAGATATCCCTACACCCCTACAGTATTACAATTATATAAGAATTTTAGGAAGGATCAATCCTATCCTCTCCTTATTTTCTCCACAAAAGCTTCACTTTAAATCTGATTTATCCCTTTTAAATCTATTTTTCTGCTTTAAATCAGGCTTTCCTTTTGTTCTGATCCTCTGGTCCAAGTTGCTTGCTTTGTTGCTGGTTGCTCCCACATCAACAACACACACCAATAACTCCAATAATGGAGCATTGGAGCCAATACTTGTTGCCCGAAAGAACTAGCTTGTCTCTCTGATGCCTTGCGAGAGAAGATAAGGTGAAAGGTACTTTGCTTATATAATGAGGGTGTATATATAACGAATGGGGTGATTCTTCACCTTCCTTGTCACTCTTTGATTACCCTCATGATTTTTTGACTACCCTATGACTTTTCGACTTTACATGACTCTTCATATGTTGCACATGTCCTTTGGACTTCCACTTTACAATACATTTTCCAATAGGAATTTACATAATCCGTAAAAATGATGTGGCATATGATGACTCATGGCATTGAATGACATGACATTGATGACATGGACAACATAAAGACATGACAAGTTCATGTCATTCTTATTACTTCTTGCTATGTGTCTTCTCGAGAATTTTCTTCTGTCCACCTCCATATGGATTAGAGACAAAGAGTCTTCAGTGATATGAGGTCTTGAGCTATGGTCACAAATTGTTGTCCCTTGTCTTTCTCTTAATTAATCAACTTGCATATTCAACTACAGAGGTGTCTTCTAGCATGTTCCCTTTCTGCATCTCCCTCTCCATCATCATGTCATGGTGTGATAGAGTACCTGCATCTGCAATTCACTCATGAGAAGAGGAAATTAGTCCAATAAACCCCTAGTCTAAGATGTTAAATGATGATCCACTGACGGAGCTAGAACCAGGTGGTAGGTTGAGTGACAGGCTCAATGACTATGCAATTTTGTAGCTCACGTAGCCAAGGGTGAGGCTTGAGCCTTGAGACTATGTAATGTGCAGTTTAGGTTGGACTGGGCATGATGATTACGTAATTGTGGAGCTTAAGATATCAGGTTGAGGGCTTAATGACTAAAGTTTCGCATTGCACAGTGTTGGGGGATAGGAAGGCCAGGAGACTACGCAATTGCATAGTTCAAGAGCTCAACGGCTAGGCTTGAGGGATGACACTACACAATGCATAGTTTAAGCTTGGTTGAAGGGCAGGATTGCATAATTTTGGAGGTCAGGGGTTGGGCTTGAGCAATGATACTTCACTGTGCGTAGTCTTGGGAGGAAGGAACTATGCATTTCATTATGTTAAGAGATAGGGTTGTTGCTTGAGGGTTGAGACTACATAATGCACAGTGTAGGAGGGTTGGATGAGGCTAAGTTGCTTGGTGGGGGAGTTTTCCAAATTTGGCCTAGAGTGGGATCGATGAAGCTGATGTGAACAATGATAAGACATGACTTTGATCACACACATAGAACACTTGATGACACAACATAGATCATCCAGAACACATGAAAAAATACTTCCCTCAATCTGACAACTTTGCAATGATAGGCATGACACCAAAGATACACTTTACAATGACTGTGACAACACTTGTGCAACTAGTGCTTGAAACTTTGGAAATGAGTGCGACACATGTTTACATGGTAAGGCCAACACACTCACACAAAGACTAACCCCTGAATGTTCCAAAACTAGCTTTTGTGCATCATGTAACACTTAACATGTGAAAGGATGACACTTTGTTCTTTTGCAAATGGGAGCAAAACACTTAGAGAAAACACATATGATAAGTCTTAATGTTTATGATGACAATATACAAGATCAAAGTAGGCTCCAAATTTTGAGAGAAGGCCAAACTTTTGGAAGGTGTTGTAATAATGACAACAAGAGGCCAAGCTTAAGGAAGAGACTGTGAGCTTAAAAGTTAAATTGGCAGAACTAGAAAAAGTTGAGGAAGGTATGAGGAAGCAATACCAAGAGAAAGAAAACAAGTGTGAGAAACTAGAAGCTGGAATTGTTGCCTTGAGAAAGCGGAAAAAGATGGAGAAGAATATTGTACTCTTGGAAAATTTTCCTAAGATCCAAAGCTCACCATTGGATAAATCTAGTCTTGGATTTGAAAAGGGTGAGTCTAATTTGCATGTAGGTAAAAACAATAAAGAAGAACCCAAGAAACCTGTAGAAAAAAATACCAGCAACAAGAGTAAAAACCAATGAAGTGAGAAGAAAAACTAGCAACAAATAAAGCAACAGAACTAGTAACAACAAAGAAGAAAAACTTAAGGAGCACCTACATTTAGAAGATATTTTTCACCAAGAGGAGATTGTGGCAAATATATACAATTTAATAGGAATCAAATGCCCTTCATTCCTTTGTTGAGTAATGTTGAGTGTTACAACTGCCACAAATTTGGGAATATTGCAGCTAATTATTGGAGCAGAACGTATAGATTAAATCAGCAAAGCTTGCAACAATATCATCAGCTAAGGAGATTGGCCAACATATATAATTGTGATTTTTATTGTTATTGTTACTCATGTCACCTATTTGGCCATTAGACAATAGATTGCATGTCTAACTGATAGAGGAGAGGCACATTTAATGCAAGCTTTAAATCTGGCATGATCCATAAACTACCGTAGATATTCTACTAGACAGTTCGTCACAAAAGATCTAACAATATTATATTAAAAGACTGAAGTTCTACATTATTACAGTTTTATTTAATTTCTAGATCTGTAGATATGCATGAAAATGGAAATTATGCAAAAAAGTAGAGAATGAAAAAGTAAACTCACACACACATAAGACACAAGATATGCTCTATGGGAAACCCTTTTGGGAGAAATCCCAACTCGAAGGTGAGGCCACTTCACTCTCTTTCTTTGTCTGGAAATATGGCTATAGGTAAAAACAAGTAATGTCTGTGGCCCATGGGTTGGTACAGTTAACATATTCTGTTTGTGTGCTCTACCTCCTACCTCTCTTAGGTGTCTTTTCTCATCTATGGAAAAAAATTCCCTCAAAAGAATGGAATGTCTCTTCCTCCTAGTGGCCTAGTTATAAGACAACCAGATAACCTACTAGTGGTTAAGTTTGAGTACATAAACTCTTAACTAGAGTTACAATATAGACTCTTCTATATTATTTTACATGATAATCATGTTGCGAGCCCCTTTTCCATGAATAATGGGGTCTGATGTGACATCTTCTTGAATTATAGGTGTGAAAATGAGAAGGTCAACTTCTGAGTGACATAACATTTGCATACTTACTCTAATTGACACGCTTCTTGTGCCTTTGGAAAGCAATATGTGTGTAGAACAACATGAAATGGTGCTATGTTAAAGCAACAAAGTTTTACCCCTGAAAATGATTGTTTGAAGCCTCAAAACGCTCCCAGAAGGTTCCATCCCCCGTTTTTCCAAGCTCAGTCTTGTTGGTAAAAACAGTCCCATGAGCTAATTCCTCTACTTTTTTACTCCAAATGCATGGATATGGATGAAAAACAATATAATGATCCAATCTAGATCATGGAACAAGAAAAATAATATTTGATCATCTTGGTCATGTGGAGTGTTATACATGAAAAAATTTTGGGCATATGGCAAAAGATAACTTGTTACCTCATTATTCAAACCAAAGTCGACAAAAGCAGCAAAAGCAAAGGGCACCTAGTAGAAAACCAGTGAATGAAGGAAATAAGCAAGTGGGGGAAGAAAATAAGCAAGTCAAGGAATAGAAGAAGTAACCAAAGATTGTGTGGAAGAAGGAGCAAAAAATTTTCAAGTAGCGAAGAGTGTTCCCTTGTACAGTCCATTATTATTTCATGGATATTCATAGAGGACTATAGAATTCATAAGAGGTGCACAACCTCAGGGGGAACATTTGGTCGCTTGATGAATATGAGATTATTGCAGTAGCACTTGATGAGTTTTTTGAGCCTCATGCACATTGAGGTCCACAGCATTAGCCTGTCTCATGGAGGTATATTGAGCTTAGGGGGAGCTATGCATGGTATGATGTTTGGCTAGATTATTTGGGATATTCTTCATTATTTTCACCTAGTTATTTGCAGTAGAATTATGTTAGTTTTCATGACTGAAAAGGAGTACATTCTTCAACCACATATATGTTTTTGGTTTCCACTAACAGTTCATTGAAAACATGTGCAGCCATGCGTATAGCGTACTCATTCCTCCAACCATATATAGAGATGGCGTTTGACATGGACCAGTCATGTATGAGTTGTTGTATGATGATTAGTACAACCATGCATTTTCTATTGTATCATCATTATGCATTGGTTGAGAGTTCAATATTTAGTATGATGAGTGAAGCAACAAAACTTATAGCTTGTTGACTTTAACTATGCAATACACAAATGTATTTGTAAGTAACATTTTTATTAATATGATAAAATGTACAAGTGATATTGAATGTTACAATGAGACCCTACTTATATACCTAGGTAGGTTTCCTTTCATGATCGGGCATGTATTTTAGAAATGCCTTTTCAGTTAACTGATGACTCTTTAAAAAATCGTTATTTTGATTATTCAATATTTATATTTATTTATGTTTGTTTTATTTTATACAATTTTATGTTCATATCATTGCCCCTTCCTTCAAAAAATCTTTGTCCTCAAATCTTAATCATTTGCAATTTTCTTCGCCTCGCCCATGTCATTTCGACATGTATTTTCTTTTGTTGCTAGTACTACGTTGCATTCTCCAGTTCCCTCTTGATTTTTTTTTGTAACTTATTTATTTATTTATTTAAATAATAATAATAATAATAATAATAATAATAATATCAATGGGAGGTGACTACGAGACATGCCCAGATGAAACAACGTTGACCTGACAGATGAAATGGAATAAAAATGGTAGTTAACCAATGTAAAATGTGACAGGGGCAATGGCTAGTCAGCGAAAAGCATATGATTGTGCGGTTACACTGTCTAGTCAGTTAAAAGCAGATGATTGTGTGGTTATAGTGTCTAGTCAGCGGAAAGAAGATAAGGGGAATAGAACATTCTTGTGTGACAAATGAGCTGATGGATGGAGGTGGGTGGTAGTGTGATTGAATATGGGAATCAAGAACATATGAGCCCAATGGTAGAGGTGGAGTGGTGACACTGAGAAATGATTGGTGGTAGGACCGAACAAACGTTGAATACTGTTGGGTTCGATGGTGGACGTGGGGAAGAAGTAATAGAATTTTTATGGAAAATAGCGGATGGGAAGAAGATGACCAATAGGAGACAACATGATACCAGTGGTTGGCGCTTCTCGATGGTGGAGTGGAATACGATTAGGAGACGTGCTTTAACTTGTCGTCTATTTGGAAGGTGATACTCCTACACATAGGCAACAAATGAGGGAAGTGTTAAACAGGGTGGTATGAATGATCCTTGCATGGGGACTCCGGAAAAATCACTGAATTGCAAAACCTGTGGGTTGAGTCTTGCTCTTGCTCCAAACATTTCCACGTAGGAATCTGCCCCAATGAAAAAACGCGGGTGTCGACAATTCTAAATTAGAAGAAGTTGCATTGTTGTATGACATTTGGCATCAGTGGTTACAAGTTGTAACTTGTCTATTCCTTGTGCCAACATTTCTTCATTAGAGAATAAAGTAGTAGTTATTGTATTATGCTCTTTTTTAGCTCCTACCGTATCAATATCATCCATGCCATGAATAATCTTCACAAAATCTGGCATTGTGTTAGCATCTACTTCCTTTAATGATAATACAATTTCTTGCCATCTCTTATTAGAAAAAACATCTCCATCATTGCTCATCAAATGAACAAAAGCAGCTACTCCAATGCCAACCAAGCTTTGATGGGACCACTTTATAAAACTAATTAAAAATTTTAGTACTTTCTTTAGTAGAGGGTTTACTAAATTATATAACTTGAGAAAGAGGTCTACTACAAGTTGCAGGGTCAATGTGCGTGTTTCATAAATCCAAGCATCTTCTTCAGTATCATTGAGTTCGTCTTCTAGATCATCCCCATGTACCCTCCATCCCAAAGTATCAATGGCATGTATAACATAATCAAATAAGGGAAAAAGAACTAAGTCATACATACAGTCCCATAGAGCATGGAAGAACAAATTCCCATGGTTGTGAAGTGTGTCAAAAAGCATTTCCAAAGAAATTTTTATGATATATTACCTAGGATCAAATGAAAGTTCAGACAATCTTGCCAATAAATGGAACCATAAATACAAATGGCATCTTTATCAGTGAATGTTGGACTGACTCACTTTCCATCCCTTCCCACACTAATTGATGGAGAAAGTGGCTTCCCCTTTTCCTTGCTCTTTGTGGAAGAGCCAAGTTCACCCTCTGATAATTCCCATCAATCCACAATAATAACGAAGTCATTGTTATACTCATTGTCATTGTCATTATCATTCAGGTTTCCTCTATCTTCCTCCTCAGCACAATTGTTGTTTAGCTCATCTTCTTCTTCATGTGGATCTTCTTCCTTGTGATCAAGTTTATCTTCTCAATTATTAAATGTAATGTTTTCTTAATTATTCTCACCATTTTTATCATGGTTTTTGTTAAACACACATTGAGAGCCAAAACAATAGGAAAGATAAATCATGCATTGTCTTTTTTTATTCACAAATGATGTATATTTATCGTACATTATGTGACCGTTGGGATTCACATCCCAAGGTCTCTTGGACTACTTTTTCCATTCGGCTTCCATGCTAACCCTTTAGGATTAGGTGTCCAACATTCCCCCACTTAATCCGAAGGGTTATGTATGAGTCCAAGAAAAGAGCTGTAATACAAAATGTGCAATAACGCATGGCAGCACTAGGCTGAATGTGCTCTATGAAATGTTGGTAAAAAAGGGCGGTGGTTTAAGGATAGCCACCAACACTGGAACGCTTAGTGCAGTTCCCGGAACTCTTCCAAACTCGCAAGAAGCTATAAGTCTTCTGCTAGAGGAAGTGATCCTATTGTTTTAAAGAGGGAAACCTTCA
>APFE031270582.1:131182-161795 GCA_000404065.3 Pinus taeda | reverse complement strand
GACAAAGAGGACAATATGGCTATTGATGGGGCCATATAACTGCAGATAGTCAAGGTGACAAAATTCAGTGTAACAACGGGCATAAAGAGGAGCTAGATAACTATGTGTTATGGTGAATTTAAGATTTAGTCAATGTAGTATAGGACTGAGAGTTTAAGAAAACATAATCAGCATGTATAAACATGAATTCATTAATTTTTAGAAGAAGAGAGACACAATCATGATTTTCCACATAAAAAAAGCTTAAATCTAAGTACTTTGCCTATATGAATACAAGGAAAACCATAACAAGAAGAAAAAGCATGTAAAGAGAGATGATTTCATCAATTAAGAACTAATATGAAAGAAAAATAACACCACAGACTCACTAAACAAGTATTCCTCAAATATAACTGCAACTACTCCTTGATTAGCTGTAAGAAAACATAAGGTACAAGCCTCTCCAAAGAAGTCGAACCCCTCTCACTGAATAAGAAATCATACATATAAATTCAAGACAACCATCTCCCCACCTTCTAGTTTCAAAGCCTTAGGTGGTAGAACGGTTACTAAGAATATCTCAACAAACCAAAGAGAGTAAGAAGGTCAAACACAAACTCTTGTTTTAGACTTCAAATTGAGTTTTTCTACCATTATGAGACTTAATTAAACACTAAAACAACCTATCATGCCTATTAACTTAATAATTACATCATCAAGTCATTGAAATATCCCCAAATTACATCATAAACCAAAATATGGTGAAATTTTAAGTGAAAAAATTAGCTACAAGTATAAGCGTAGCACATTTGGCTATAAGCATAACACGTTCTGCTATAAGTGTAGCGCCACCTTGAAGGCCGATTTTGGAGGTCTTCTGGAAGACAAATTTGAAAAGTAAGAGAATGCTCAACTAGAAGTTTTTGTCTAGTTTCCATATCAACTAGAAATTTTGGAAATGGAGCAAGGGAAGGCCTTCAAAAATCCATTCTCATGAGGTGACTCTATAAACGTAATGCATGTTCCAGAATAGTGACAGAACATGTCGTTTTCACTCCCTTTTCGAGTTTTTCTCGTCACCAGTTTGTTTACCTACTTCCAAAAGTGGATTTTTGAGATCCCTAGGGAAAACGCTATCCAGGGATATAAATTTTTCATCATTTGGAGCTCTAAGATGAAAGCGTAGTGCCAATGCGATGTGGTTATAGAATTTCTTGTGTTTTTAAAACAGTAAAAAATGACCAAAATTTTGGAAATGATAAAATTTTCTCCAAATTTCCTCAAAATTGCTAATGGAGCGTATAATAGGATATGATATGCCATGAGTGAGGCCACAACAAGTAAATCAAGCTTCTTCTTATCCTTTTGACCAATTAGGTTTTCCTTGAGTTTGCTCTTCAAATGCTTGACCCTGAGTTGAGATACTTTGTTTCGAGTATGGTAGTGGATAACCATATGCGTTTGTAAGTTGTTGTTCCTAGTTTCCTTCATGAGGAGCTGCTCCAAGTGTACATTTACCTTATCAATCCAATAAATCCTATCTTCATTGATTTTTCTAGTGATTGGGCCATCTACCATAATCTGTTCTTTTTGTGGAGAAACCTCTCTTTGTAGCTCAAGGGATATTTTAGATGCTCTAGTCCTTTGTCTCCCTGATGCAATTTTCTTTCCTTTACCCTGATAATTCTAATCAATCCACAAGGATAACAGAGTCATTGTTATACTCATTGTCATTGTCATTATCATTAGGGTTTCCTCTAACTTCTTCCTGATCACAATTGTTGTTGAGCTCATCTTCTTTTTCATGTGGATCTTCTTCATTGTGATCAATTTTAGCTTCTCCATTATTAAATGTAATGTTCTGTGAATTATTCTCATCATTTTGATAATGGTTTTTTTCTTCCTCTTTCTCATAATCCACTTTTTGATTTTCAAATATGTCATCTTCACAATTATCTTCTTCTTTTTCTTCCTCCACATTTTCCTCTTCATCATCATCAATGTCTTCTTCATTTTCAAGATAGTCCTTATCCACATCATCCTGATCTACATAATCCTCATCCATATCATCTTCCTTATGATTGATTTCTGCATTAATTTTCTTTATACATGTTGTATCTTTTGCACATGAATTTTCTAATCGTTGAAATGTTTCTTTAATTTTACATAACTGTTCAATAAATTCAAGGCAAAAACTTAATGGCATATTTTATGGTGGATAACGTTCAAAGAGTTGCATGGCTCTAATACCACTGAAGAAACAAAACTTATATATTGTTAACTTTAAGTGTAAAATACACAAATGTACTTGTAAGTAATACATTTATTAATATGATAAAATGTACACATGATATTGAATGTTACAATGAGGCCCTACTTATATACCGAGGAAGGTGTCCCTTCATGATTGGGCATGTGTTTTCAACATGCCTTTTCAATTAACGAATGAATATTTAAATAATCATTATTTTGATTATTCATTATTTATATTTATTTATGTTAATTTTATTTTATAAAATTTTATGTTCATAATAATGAGTCATCATGGTGATATGCTTCTTATGGAGGAGTATCATGAGTCTATTTTGCAGCCATATATATGGGATTACGATGATGTAATAATCATGACGTATCATTTATTTAAGTGATTTGTCCGTAGAGGATGATCATAGAAACTATGTATTTATTGACATATTCATGTAAAATTCTCATGAAGCCATGTATTTGTATTGTACTATCCTTTGGGTCTTATAGTCGTGCACCATGAGGTCATGTTATGGTCATATAAGAGATTATGTATGAGGTTTTGTATCTCTACTAGAACCATGTATTTATCATTGTATATTTCATATGGTCATGGTCATGTGGATTGTTGGTCCATATGATGCTTCTATTTTTCAAATGAAGCATTGTTCCCAGCGGAAGCAATTACTAGGGCTTGGAGATGGCATGTGTTTAGGGGGAGAATTTACATGATATTATTCATTTTAGCCATACATTGTTGGATTTATGCTCTGCTTGGAGGTGTCATGGTATACCTCATGCTATGCTATGACAATTAGGGGGTTTGGACCTCATGTCATGTTCATATATTTTTGAAGGTTGTTGCTATGTGGTTGCTATGGAGATGTTGGATGTGCCTTGTTGTGCATATGATTGAATATGATGTTGCATACATTACTTATGGTTGCCTTATGTTGGCATATTGTTGTTGCTTCTAGAGGTTGCTAGTTGGTATTCTGCTATGTATAATGGTTGGGATATGTGCTACTTGTTGCTAGCCATGGATGATTGTTGATGTGCATCATTCTTCAGCCATGGATGTAGAGACCAGTTGCTCCAGTATCTGCTTACATTGTTTATATTCATTTGATTATATGATATGTTGTTGGTTAATGGTGCATGATTTAGTAGAGAAGTTTCAAGTGGTAAAAAATTTGTAATAAGGCACACTACTGATTCACCCCCCCCCACCCTTAGTAGAGCTTGAAGGGTTCCAACAAAAAATTCATTTTCTTAAAATTTCAAGCTTCTTTATTAGTGAATTCCCAATTTTTGAAAAGTAAATATTTTGTAAGGATCTCGTCTTTCTGCTATGGAACTGATCATCGTTTGAAGGCCTAAATGGTTGTGGATGCTCAAGTTTTAATGGTTGACCAAATCAAACCTTTGTAGTTATTACAGTCTCTCCAAAATGATCCATTCTTTATGTGGGTTCTCCAAGGCAAACTTAAAAACAACACTAGGTTCCGCTAAGCTATTTATAAACAACAATGGAGAATTAATATTCTTCTAAGTCCAACACTAATTAGGAGGACCTATTTATTTTCATACAATGAACTATCATATGCATCTGTTTATATGACTAGAGTTTAAGATCTCCATTTCTTCCCATGAACCAAATGGATTCTTATAGTAGAAGGGTTCTCACAAGCCTTCAAATCTATATTTTATTTTGGAATAAATTTAGTAGAACCCAACAAAATAATATAAAAGGTCTCATGAAAATATATTTTATGTGCGGGGGCATAGTTATGTATGTGTTGTAGTGGCTACAACACCCTCCAAAATTTTGGTCTACATTCAATTTCGGAGCCTCTCTTGTATTTTTGTTTGATGTTTGCAAGCACTCAACTCAGATCATGGTCTCATGTGAGTCTTTGCACCCTCCTTACTTGACCATTCAATGGATAAATTTTTGCATGTTGGTCTCAATTCCACACTTGTATCCATGTTCTGGTCATGCACAAGGTCCTCGCTCCATGTGTACATGTTGTATTCACTATGTGAACATCCGTCGCACTCACACGCAAAGTTTTATGCACTTTCGCACAAGCGTCATCACGGTCATTCAACGATCTATGACATCCTTCGCACTTGTCACTTGCACCATCAGTCATCCATTTTGAGAATATGTTGTCTTGATAATTTGAGGCGTCTCGTTGTCAAGTCATGTTGAGTGTTTGTTTGTAAGGTCACGTATGCACAAATTCACTCACTCACACACTCATTCATTTAGCTAAAGTTCTGACCACCAGATCAACCTCTAATAGCTGGATGTCCACCCTCCAATTGAATCAACTGAATGTCACCTAGAACAATGCAGTAGTGTCCAACAAGCCATTTTAATTTGCACTACCTGCAAGTTGATCAACCAACCCTCGTGCTGGTCAACTAGAGAGTTTCAGCGGGCAGTGACCCTGGGACTCACTCCCCTAAAAAATTGTGTAGAAGCTGCAGACCTTGACCACTCCGCTTACTAAGGAAACTACAGAGGTAGACCATTCAAACATCAAGTTCCCATCCTTGTCTCCCTCAAAAGATTGTGCAGTTTTTCCAGCTAGCCACCGAGTTAGCTGGCCAGCTGCTCACACAGAAAATTGTGTAGATTTCATTAGCAAGCCCTTCAACTGCCCAACATGCCGTTGAACTCAAAAAATGTGCAGAGGTGTTCAACAGGTCAGCCTCCCAACAATTGTGCAGTTTCTGTCTGTAGCAAACCCATAGCCAGCTCCCAGCTCCCACTGGGAATTGCGCAAGTTTTTATGCTAAGCCTCCTGTAGCCCGCTGCCAGCCCCCTCTAGGAATTGCACAGTTTTTGCTACCAAGCCTCCTACAACCCGCAGCTAGCTCCCTCCAGGAATTGTGTAGTTTTTCTACCAAGTCCCTCAGTTTCTAGTACTACTTACCACTAGAAATTGCACAGATCTACCCTCCAGCCGAGCTAGATCCCGTGGATAGTCACTGTTGATCCAAATTTTCTATCACACTCTCTGAATGACCTCTACTCAATTTTCACTAGCAGTGCCTAGAGGCCGCATCCTAGCTTGAAAGTGCTTTCCACAATCTCATAGCCTTGTCCTCTCTTCTAGTAGACTAGGAGGTTTATGGATTTGCTCATCATGAGTGACTGCAGATACAGGTACATGAATAAGACATGATACGAAGACAAATGTGATGAAAAAGGAGGGTACATGCAAGGAGATGTATTCGTAAAAGGACGAATGAATGATGCATGCGAAAATATTTTATCGCGAATGGACGATGCATGCAAGGAGAATACTTCGCAAATGGTCAAACATATGAAGCATGCCAAAGTACAATAAAAAGAGTGACGTGCACCTGCAACATCAAGTGAGCACCAATGACCATCGAAGAATCTACATACCTTGCCATTCAGAGGTGAAGCTTTGATACACTAAGAGGACATCCATCACTTAGTAGCACTGCAGCTCGACATGCACACCACTAGCAGCATGAACATACTAGCACTGTCGTGTCGAGTCGTGTAATGAGCCATGTCAGCCAGATCACTACTATGGATGATACTGTTGTCAATCAATGTAATGTAACGTGGAAGTCCAAGAGACCCACTTGTAATCTGAAGAGTCACATAGAGTTGAAAATTCATGAAAGTAAAACAATCATGAGGGAAGTCAAATAGTCACAAGGGCCAATTTTACCATTGGCTATAAATACCCCTCATTTGTACATGCAAAGGACATTTTGACGTTGGCTCCTACCGCATATCCTTGAGAGTATGTAGTATTTTCTTTGAGGAGCGAACAGTAGCTCTAATGCCTCTTTCATGGGGTTAGTGATGTATAGTGTATTGATGTGTCTTGGAACTTTTGTTTAATTTAGAAGCCTAATAACACGCCAACACGTTCTCACACATGTATTGTAATCATTTTAAGAACTACTCTTGAACACTTCTAATGCATGTTGCTTTAACCTATGTTAAAACAATTGAATTTTTTTGGTTTCTCAAGTTGTTAACGTTGTCTTATTTGCATGGGTTTCATCACCAGACATGAGATAGAAACTTTCACATAAACTTGTTATAACAACTGTTGCACTCATGTAGGCTACTCTGCTGGGTATTGTATATGCTACCTTCCCATGTGTGTTGTGACTACCACATCCATGTGGACTTCTCCTCTATAATATGTGCATGTCCTATTGTGTTGTGTGTCTTTGATAGACTTGGGACTTCTTCCCCATCAACTAGAGACTCACTTCCATCCTCTCTCTTTGTTTTGAAAGAACCTTGACACAAGTAATGTATAAATTTCACCATGGATTAAACTAATTATGCAATGTACTAAAGCAAAATACTTAATCTACTTCTACAATGAAACTTGCAGAAGCTTAATCAATTTTGAGAAATATCAAATAGAACACATCTAACAAAGAATAAGATTCAATCACGCATGAAACACAAAAGAATACTTTGGGGAAAGCCTCAACTAAAAACCCCGCTATTTGTATTATCATACAAGTGGAAATATCTAAGGATTACACAAAGCCTTAGCTCACAATCTATCCAGCTCTTAGTACAATCCCTCATTATTGCTCATATATAGGATAGACAACACATATACCTTCCTTAAATCCTCCAAGCCTCCTATTTCCTTGCGCAGTTTCTCCTGGGTCCTCTAGTTGCAACCTGTGTGATTCTCACCTCACACACAAGATTGACCTCTGAAATAATTGCACAATCCTGAAGGAGATAATTCCTTCTGCATGGATGAGTTTCCTTTATAGGAAAATCCCTCCAAATAATAGTACATTGTCCCTTCCTTTAATCTAAATTGTGCCTTTGTCTGAATTGACATGCATTGGTTATTTATGAGAGAATATTCATTTATCTGGAGAACACTAGTTGCATGCATGGATGCATTAACTGACTGAACTCACAATTAGTTCCTGCAACTATTTGGAACTAATTTAATTGGACATAACTCAGTTAACTGAGCTAACTAATTACAACTCAAATACAACTCATCCTTATCTCCTTTATTAATGGATAACTTCCTCAATCAAAGGGATAATTGTTGCATGTATTCACATAGACTTCATGTTTGATTTTCTCCAACTAATTAACTCAAGATGAATTAATGAATTAGTTTTTCAAACAACTGCTAAGACCAAATTCGAATTTTAATTCTCAATTGTAATTCAGGGACTAATTAAAATTGGAATATATCCCAAAATGCTATTTATAGCAATGTTATTTTTAGCATTTCTATTTTTTTTCTATTTCCAATAGAGTTGGAGTATATCCTAAAATGCTATTTATAGCAATGCCATTTTTAGTATTTCTATTTTTAGAATTTCTTGTTTCCATTTTCAACACTCCATCTTAACAAGAAAGGCATTCAATGCGAACCTGATCCTGAACCTTTGGAATGTTTTGCATGCAACACTTCTCTCAAGTGTTGTTGCTACAACAACTCTGAAACAAAAAATATCCAACCTAAATTAGAATGATGCCTCTGTCATCAATGTCTCTGACTACTATTGCTTCTATCGACTGAAAACTCTGCACCGTTGTGCCCTTCAGTATCTAACTGTTCTAGTCTCTGTCACTTTGATCTTTAACTGCATTAATCACACTAATTCCTCCTACTGCATCTGTGCTACTGCTGGTCGTATCTCCCATCACTGCATCTGCACTGCATCTCCTCTTATCATGTTGCATCATGCTACCCACTGCTGCACTGCAACTTAGTTACTAAGAAGTAAGTAACTAATCTCCCAACTAACCTCCCTGTTGGGCTAGAAACATCCTTTGATGTTGAAGCTTCCTCTGCGCTCCATCTGCATCTATCTCTACCCACTCAACGAGTCCTGCTACTCCTCGTCAAAGCTCCTGTACCAAGGTCTAACCAAAGAGGTTGGGTACCTCAAGGATCCTTCACCTATTTCAGCCTTCTTAGGACTATCACTTCACATTGCCCTACCTCACACTTGGAGGTATGGCTGCATGTGATCCCTCTGCCCTCTTAGCTCAAAATTAACCCCTACTGGAGGTCTCTGCATGAGTGGATGCCTCCACTCAATCGCCTCTATACTTATCCATTTGTGGCTACTCCACAACCTCCTGAAGTTGCTTCACCAATTGTAACTCCTCCACAATTGTCTGAGACTTCTTTTGGCGCTGCATGTTGAGAGATAATGTACTCTCCCTCTCAACCACCAAGTCTCCAACAGTTGCCTTACTCTTCAAGGCTTTGCATGCATCTTGAACCTCAAGAGCATACATGTTCTGTACCCATGAACTGATCTGTTTCACTTGACCCATGGTGACGTGTCTAAGGAAACCTTTCCCTTACTTAAGACAACATCGTAGCCTTTGTCCTCCACCATCGTGATCGATACTAAGTTTTTCTTCAGTCCATGCACATACTTCACATTGGTGAGGGTGATATGAGCTACATTCTCCCTCTTCAAAGCAATCGTTCCCACTCCTAAAACATTATGCTTCTCGTCATTACCCATCTCTATGTGCAACTGGAGGTCTTTCTCCTCCTAGGTACTGAACAAACTCTTATTGCCGGTCATGTGGAATGAGGCTCCACTGTCAAGAAACTGACCACAAACCATCACCGATGAAACCATGCATGCGATGAGGGTAAAATTGAATTCGAACTAAGAGGACAATGCCTCACCTTCAGATCCTTTTGAGGGTTCCTTCTTGGATTTATTCAATGGACAATTAGTTGCATAAAGGCCTACCTCATGACAATTAAAGCATCTCACTTTAGATTTGTCAATCTTCTTCCCTCCATGAGAAGAACTCGATTTCGGATGAGAATCCTTCTCGTTCCCTTTCCTTGCCTTAATTGCTAAGGAAAAAATTTCTTCATCCTCCTTGGATGAAAAACCATCTCTGGTGCTCCTCCTGATCTCCTCCTAGATCAGATCCGACCATAGTCATTCCCAATCTGGTAGTTTCTCTCTTCCCTTACTGAGTCCTGGTAGTTATGCCAGCTCTTAAGAAGACTGAGGAGAGCAAGACTCACCATATAATCATTGGCTATCATGATTCTTACACTTCCAAGCTCATCTCTCTAGGTGGTGAGCTTGTTCAGATATGTAGAGATCATCTCGCCCTTTTCTCACTTGATTTGCCAAAGCTTCTCTTTCAGTGCTAGCTTCCTCTGATCATTGTAGTTCTGATATATATCCTTCAATGTCTTCCACATTGAAAACAATGTCTCCTTCCCATAGAGACTCGAGAAAATATGGTCTTGAATTCCCTCCAGAAGAATCCTCCTTGCTCTCGCCACACATTTCTTCCATTCCGCCAATTCTTGGGCATTAGTTGCTGCTGGCTTGGGGACTTCTTGATCAATGAAGTCCTTCAACTCGTTGTCCTCTAATACTGCTTCCATGTGATCCTTCCAGGCTATTCAATCTGAGCTTCCATCTAGGGCATACTCGAGTCTCAAGCCATTGAACGCCATTGGTGAATTTTGAGATGTGATAAGAAATCGATTCTGTACCTACAATCAAGAACTTCAAAAAATCAAATTTCTCCCTTCTTTGTATAATGTTCTCCACTTTGATAACCTTTTCTCTAATACCATGTAGAAATTTCACCATAGATTAAATTGATTATGCAATGTACTAAAGCAAAATACTTAATCTACTTCTACAATCAAACTTGTGGAAGCTTAATCAATTTTGAGCAAGATCAAATAGAACACATATAATAGAGAAGAAGATTCAATCTCACATGAAACACAAAAGAATACTCTGGGGAAAGCCTCAGCTAAAAACCCTGCTATTTGTATTATCATACAAGTGGAAATATCTCAGGATTACACAAAGCTTTACGTCACAAGCTATCCAGCTCTCAGTAAAATCCCTCATTGGTGATCATAGAGAGAATATACAACACATATTCCTTCCTTCAATCCTCCAAGCCTCCTATTTTCTTGTGCATTTTCTCCTGGGTCCTCCAGCTGCAACCTCTGCGATTCTCACCTCACACACAACACTAACCTTTGAAATAACTGCACAATCCCGAAGGACATAATTCCTTCTGCATGGATGAGTTTCCTTTATAGGAAAATTCCTCCAACTGATAGTATACTATCCCTTCCTTTAATCTCAACCGGGTCTCTGTCAGAATTGACATGCATGGCTTATTTATGAGAGAATATTCAATTATCTAGAGAACACTAGTTGCATGCATGCATGCGTTAACTCACTGAACTCACAATTAGTTCCTCCAACTATTTGGAACTAATTTAAATGGACTTAACTCAGTTAACTGAGCTAACTAATTACAACTCAAATACAACTCATGCTTATCTCCTTAATTAAGGGATAACCTACTCAATCAAAGGGATAATTGTTGCATGTCTTCACATAGACTTCATGTTTGATTTTCTCCAACAAATTACTCAAGATGAATTAATTAATTATTTTTCAAAGAGCTGTTGAGACCAAATTCGAATTTTAATTCTCAATTTTAATTCAAGGACTAATTAAAATTGGAATATATCCCAAAATGCTATTTTTAGCATTTATGTTTTTTGCTATTTCCAACAGAGTTGGAGTATATCCTGAAATGCTATTTATAGCAATGCTATTTTTAGCATTTCTTTCTTCCATTTTCAACAAGTAACACTATCATTCATCAGGCACACAAACCTTGAAGACAAAGCATACCACTCTCTCATGCTGACAAGCAAGAGCTAAGGCAAACATTTAAGATAATGGCAACCGGGCCATCATACAATATGGGACTCCCACACTAAATGGTGTGAGGTCTAGTTGGGACTTCATATCGGGGAGATCCTCTGAATGCTGGAAGGTCTAGCATTGTCAACGTTTTTGGCACTAGAAGAAGGGCCATTAGCTTTTTATGGCTGAATGTCCTGTCACACCCACTCATCAATCATTTGGTCAAGGCAATAACTCACACTCCCTCTCACCTACGTGTGACATTTCGTATCAAGACCTTATTTCCATCCATCCCATCACTTGTTAGTTCACGAAAGCAGTGGGACTAATCCCAGGAATACAACATCTTCCATATGCATCAATAAAGCCAGAAACCACTCCCATAGGGGTTTCGGTATCATCAGTGGAAAAAGCAGTTCTTTCCACACTCGACGGTCTACTAGAAGCTATTGAGAAAGGAGAGGAACCTACAGTCTTTCAACAAGGAGAATGAGTCACCCTCGTGATCTTGGGCTCTGACTTTGGTATAGGAGGTAGAGGGGAAGGCAGCGGAGGAGGCAAAGGTGGAGATGAACCAATAGACTCAGAGACAGAACTGCCAGATTCTAAAGAAGAGGAGGAGGATGAAGAGCAAGAAAACATGGTTGACCAAAATCTGGAATGGATGACTCAGGGACCATTGGCTCTCTTGGGTGCTTTCCACAAGATGCCGAAACGGTCAGAGAGAATGATCAAAAAGTTTGACCCTGACAAGATAGTGAAGGCAAGAGATCACTTGGACAACTTCTACCTATAGTTGCAGACCCTTGTGGTATGGTACGATGATGTTGCATGTAGATTGTTTCCATTTATCTTGGACGGTCGTGCAGTATCATGGTATCACAACCTTCCTGTCAACTCCATCCATAACTAGAGGATGTTCAAACAGATGTTTCTAGAAAAGTTTGCTGATGACAAGACCCCAATCATGTTACTCAAGGAATTGGGAAGCCTCAAGATGGAGGGGAAATAAAAGGTAAAGTATTCTAATGAGAGGTTTCTATGCATATTGAATAAGTTTGTAGTGGATATGAAGCCTCATGACTCCATCACTATTGACTATTACACGTTCATACTGCTAACCAACATTGTGCAGTTTGTCAAGCGAGCTACAAAACCAACACTGTTAGAGAAAAATGAAGAGGCAATCGTTATCGAAAAGGACCTACGTGCAATTGAATTCATCAAGGATGATGAACCAACGAAGGACTCTATTGATGTGAGCAGGACACTTTAGGTTGCAACGAGTAGGAGTAGAGACAAGGAGACAAGTGATATTGAAACCCTTACTCACCTTGTTAAGAACTTGACAACATAAGTATATGAGCTTAAACAACAAACAACAAACACATCTATGAGTAGCCAACCACCCAGAAAAAGGAAAGGAAGTGCGTCATCGGGTAAGAACCACTTCTCGACTAAAATTGCGCAGAGCCCCAACTTCATGTTCCAGGTCAAAGAATTCGCGAACATTGAATTCTGTTAATTTCATGAAGGTAAGCACCCGGGAGGATCTTGTTCAGACTAGAAATGAGTTGCAGGCTCCATATGCGACCAAATGAAAAACTTGTCGAGTAGTTCGCAGGGATAGCTGGGAGCCACGGATGATGATGAAGTTGTTGCACCTGATGAGACCTCAAGCACTAGGTGAGTGATTAACACGTATCAATGGGCGCAAGTAGCACATAAGACAAACACCAAGAAGTAGTGCCCTAAGCAAAATGAGTACTAAAATCTCATAAGTAAAGGGGCTTCCCCTATAATTGAAGAAATGAAACAAAAGCTCAAACTGTTGAGGAGGGTTGATCCACCAGCCATCCAAACAAAGAAAACACAAAGCGAGCCTGGGAAGACAGCGATAGACAAGAGTACGTTCATGAGAAGCAACCTGAAGAGAACTCCTCCGGACAACACTGACATCAGTTCAACCTCAAAAATCTCGGTGAGTCTACCTACCCTTGATTACAATGTTGTGGAAGAGATGGAGAAGACTTGCGCAAACATCAATTTGTTTGATTTGGAAAAGATTCAAGGACAACGGGACATCTTGCTATGTGTGTTGGTCTTGTCATCTACAGACAGTGCAACCTCTACCAATAAGGGAGCAAGAACATCTCCCAGAACACTCACAACTATGCTAAACACACTTCAGATGGAGGAAGTGAACTATAGTTGAATTGAGGCTTCTGTGATCCATGTCAAGATTATGAGAATTCTTCGGCTTAAATCACATGATAGTACATTTGTTGACGCGTTTCGAACCAACAAGTGTGGTTTATCATCAGGACAAGTTGAAGAACCAGATCATGGCTGCATATTAAATAGGGAGAGTAAATCATCCAACTGCCGGGTTTGACTAAAAAACGGCTATATTAGGTCAGACTTTGATAAACAGCTAGATTTAACCTTCAAATTATTTGATTATATAATATTATTATGCTAAAATATTATTATAATACTTATCATATGTAATTTATGTGAAAAGATGATAATAGAATTAGGGAAAATAGCTAGAAATAATATATCTAGGGACAATAATTGAAATAACTAATAATAATTAATATCCTATTATTCTAATAAGGGTTATAGAGTTAATCTTACTACTAATGACTTTGTGTAACTAATTAAAAATAAATTTAAATAAATATATGGATATTATTGATATTAACTAAAAAGATCTTATTACAAGATCATTCAGATTAGTATTACTATCACAATTATTATATATATTAATATTATTTACTATTGGTATTAAACAATTTTATTAAACAATTTGGAATATAAATTATTATTAATATTATTATTAAAATAATATTATATAATAACTGTTATTATTACTATTATTAATATAATAATAATAATGACAACTATTATTATTATATTAATATTATTACTATTGGTATTAAAAGTAAAATTTAATATGATAATGGTATCTTACTATTAATGGATAGGGTATCAAATTATTAGAAATCTACTAGGAACCTGTGTTACTAGTCTTAGGAAAATATTAGAATTATATTAAGGGATGGGTAACTAATTAACATAAATTTATTAGAACATAAATTAGCTATTTAACTATCTTATACAATATAATTTTACCCTGAAGGAATGAAGAGGATTAAAATAAACCAGGGAAGAAGGCTAAAGAAAGAGGGTTAAAGGAAATCAGGGGAAAAAAACTCTAGAGCAAGCTACTAAAAGAGGGAGGGGAGGAAGGGGAGTAAATGACTAGGAGGTGATGGCTAGGATCCAGCATGTGTTGATCTTCCAACCATCATCTCTATTGAGATTTCTTGGCCTTCTTTCAATCTCAATATTTGAAATATTCAACTGTAATGTTCACAATTATTTGGTTGATTCTGGCACATCATCCAACATTGTGCCGCTCTCCATTGCTAAGAAGGTCAATGCGCAATGGAGCAAGACATATGCACAGATCATCCAACTCGATCGCACATCTGTACCAGCCATTGGTGAAATTCGCAACATAATCATCAGACTATCTCATGATAGTTGAGTTCAACAGTGCATAAACATCATTATCGACATACCAGAATCATATGATTTACTGCTCAACAAAATCTGGTATAACAAGATGAATGGATAATTTTCTATAGACTGGTCACACTTGTGGATTTCGTAGAAGGGCAATACAAATTAAATCTGAGTGTTATCTGAGAGATACACGAGGCACAATGTAATTCCCATCAATGATGAGAACGAATCGTTGGACTTCGCAGAGCTCATGTTTGGCAACTACCTCTTGGAAACAATGTCGGGGTGTTATCTCACACGGCCAACTTCAACCCCACCAGACACACAGTTGGATCTCCTTCCTTGCCCAACTAATGGAAATGAAACCTGTATAGTGCATTGTAACAGTAGTAGCAGTAGCAGTAAGAATAGCCATAGTGGTAGTGCAAGCGCGTAAAACGGTCTGTGTACAGACGAGTTGTGGACCATGTATTTCTATATATCAAAGACATGGGATGGCTCTAGAGACAAGTGTGTCTTGATCGACCCAAACAACTGGAAAAATTTGATTTGAGGCCACTTGGAGTTCAAGTGCACAAACAATATTGTTGAATACGAAGCACTCGTGTTAGGATTGCAAAAATCCATTAGCCTCAATGTGGTCACACTCAAACTAGTAGGTGATTTAGAAATAGTGGTATGGCAGGTACGTAACACCATTCACTATTTATCACCTCATCTCAAAAGTTACTAGAAAGAGGTATGGCAATTGATCTCTAACTTCTAAGCATTCAATATCACTATTGTACCAAGAACGTGTAATGCAGTTGCTAATGCCTTGGCAATTGAAACTTCTAGAAAATCGCTGCTTAGGGATAGATTTACTATTGAAATTTTGCATAGATTTTCTATCCCAGATAACATAACTAATTTACGTGTGTTTGATGATGATCAATAGATACTTCATTTCATGGACAATGCTGATACCTTTAAGGATGCAACAAGAAGCACGAGCAGTTTTTGTAAGCTAAAGCTAGCAATAAGAAAGGCAACTTCATCCCTAAGGGTGTGGCATATTTGGAAAAGCTATATGACTTGCAAGAATGGTTTCAGGGACTAAGGAACAAAAAAACCCACATCTCTACCATGATGCATGAACTGATTAACTTGGGAACATAACAATATCTGAAGTTCGTCAATCCTGGTACATGATGCATGTAGCAATGGCATGAAGCCTTTATCCACTTGTTCAAATGGTACTAGGAGGTGTTCATGTGGACATATGATGATTTGAAAACTTACGGCACATGAATAATCCAACACATCATTCCTATCAAAGAAGGGGTCAAGCCATACCAGCAGAAGTTAAGGAAAATAAATCCATCACTTGAACCCCTTATAGAGAAAGAGCTCACCAAGCTATTAGATGCGGACTCATCGAAGAGAGCGTAGTGGTGTAACTTGATTATGTGACTATGTTTTCAATAAAACGAGAAGACCATGTATGCCATTTGAAGAAAATTTTTGAGCAATGTCGGAAATATGAGATTTCCTTGAATCCAAAAAAGAGCATATTTACATTGTCTAAGGGGAACCTCCTTGGACACATCATTACCAGGAGAGGGATCAAGGTTGATCCAGACTAGGTCCAGACTATCACACAGATCCCTCACCCAACCAATATGAAAGCAATGTAGTCCTTCTTTGGAAAGATAAACTTCCTATGGAAGTTCATCTCAAATTATGCATAGATAATCAAACCAATGCAAGACATGATTAAGAAGGATGCAGTCTACAATTGGGGAAAGAGTGAAAGGTATGCATTCACCTGTATGAAGCAGGCTATTGTAGAAGCACCTACACTCTACACCCTAAACTTCAACAAATACTTCCTTCTATACACCTTCACCTCAATAACTCGCTCGTTGTAGTACTCACTCAGAAGGATGAGCTGGATGACGAATGTCCCATCTCCTTCATGATCGCAAGCATACAGGGACCTAAAATCAACTACCCCACTGTTGAAAAATAAGTGTATGCAGTATACAAGGCAATGAAACACTTTAGACTCTACTTGCTGAAAAACCATTACATAGTCTATGTGCCTCACCAAACAGTCTACTCACTGCTCGTACAACAAGAGCTGGGTGAACATCATGAAAACTGGAGGACAGGCTTACAAGAGTATGATCTTGACATCAAGGCAGTTCACAATGTAAAGGATCGTTGTCTCTAAGGACTCACAGTTGAGTTACTACATACACAGGAGGAAGAAGAAGAGCTCGTTGGTTGGGAGCAGGAAATTAAAATGTATGATGTAGTGTGAGCACCACCCATTGTAAATGGAAACTCTCGGTACATAGATGTGTGCCAGTACCTTGAGTAGGGAACCATGCCCTCTCACTTTTCCATCATATAGAATAAGGCATTACGTCTCAAATCGTTAGCTTATCAGTTGGTGGACGAAGGCTTTATAGCAGGCACATGAACCAGAGAAGATTTTTCAAGATTTGCATGATAGACCAGCCAGGGGTCACTTCATGGGAAGTACCACTACACACAAATTTATATGAGTTGGTATCTATTGGCCCACATTATTCAAGGATTTAGATGCTTATGCATGCAAGTGCCTAGTCTATGAGCGATGCGCTGACAGAATGCGAAGGTGAGAAGCCCCACTGCACCCTTTTGCAATGATTGAATCATTCCAACAATGGGGCCTAGACATCATCAGGGAAATTTCCCCACATTCGTCAAAACAATGCCGCTACATTCTAACAACAAATTATTACTTCACGCGGTGGACATAAACAGTTCCGCTCAAGCAAGTGAATGACCAAGAGGTCATCATCTTCCTCCAATAGAACATCATATCACGCTTTGGCGTTCCGGTATCACTTGTGTTTGATAATGCAACGTATTTTTCATCTTTAAAGCTTTATGATTTTGCATTACAACACAATATTGTGCTAAAACACTCATCTAAATACTACCCATAGGGAAATGGTCTTGCATAATCCATGAACAAAAACCTTATCCGTATAATGAAAAATACCATTTAATCTGAGTAGCGTAACTAGTACTTAACCTTGACAAATGCTTTATGGGATGACCGTGTAACACCTAAACCCTCTCTGAATGCCTCACCATACTTCCTGGTCTATTGTAAAGAAGCCATCGTACCACCCAACATCTACTTTCTTTCACTTCAGTTGTCTCAAGAATCCCAAGGACATCCTTGCATGCTAGCTCAGCATAGGATGGATACACTTCACAAATTGTAGGAAGAAAGGATGAAAGCAAAAGAAAATTTTACACTCCATGAAAACCATATGAAGAAATGGTTCAACAAGAACTCTACAGGGAGAGCTAACTTCAATGTTGGTTTCTTAGCCTTGAAATGGGATAAACCCCATGAAGACAAAGGAAAGCATATGAAGATCCAATACTTATGGATTGGTCCATACATAGTCCATGAGAAGCTTGGCCCACACACATACCATCTGCAATCACTTGATAGGAAGGTTGACAACCTTCCAGTCAACAACCAAGATCTCAAGCACTATTTTCAGTAGGTCGGGGCATGCCCCACACCATGTACATAGTCTACTTACTCTTTGTTATCTTCGCTTTTTTATCTTACTATTCCTATTTCATTTGTTTAGTTTTCTTAGTATCCTCCTATTTTTAGTTTTGTAAATAAGTGCTACCTAAACTATGTTTTGGCTTTTGAATGAGTATGTGGTTAAGATTTGAAGAGCAACACTTGGCTAGTCTTGTGTCCATCTTCTCTATGCTTGGTTATATCCTTCACCCAATGAAGTATTGACTCAAAATATGACCCTTTTGCAAGGGAATATTTGGTCCAACCATGAACCTATGTCCACACAAGGAAACCCCATGCCTATACTAAGTCTTCTTCTATGTGTGATAAAGCTCATCCAACTAGTAGAAATGGAGAATGAGAAAAGCTAAATGAGAAAACCTATGTCAGAGGTCTTACATGCTTCTTTGAAGGAACAACCTCGTCTTCTCTCAATAAGTTGGTATCCCTCTTCTACCCCAAAAATAAATAAGTTCCTACACACAATCCTCTTTAAAAAATACAAAGGTGAAGGAAGAGAAAGGCTTCCTACACAGAAAGGTGAAGCATGCAACTCCACTGGGGTACTAACCAGGCTCGTTGGCAATGGAGCAATGTGTGTGTTCCTGTGTGACTCTGCCAGGGTACTGTCTAGGCCTACTGGTAGAGGAACAACACCAAAGATGAAAACTTATACTCTGAAATTTTTTAACTCGCAAGCTAAACTACCATTTCCGATTTTGAAACACTGTGATCAAGCTGAAACTTTCATTGTGTTTGACTGAGTTGGCAAAAGGTGAACCATGTCTGTCCATGGGGTAAGTGGGAAATCCGAAGTAACCCACACAATGATTTAACACTCAGTGAAAGACCAAGGCCCAGTGCTGTCAATGAACTGAAATAGAGAAGTTGTAATTCTACCAATGTGTCGCCAAGTGCTATAGCGACTGCAACACCCTCCAAAATTTTGGCTTGCAATTTCGAAGCCTCCCTTGGATTTTTACTTGATGTTTGCAAGCACTTAGGCTCACCCCATGGGCTTGTGTGATTGTTTGCACCCTCTTTGCTTGACCATTCAACAGACATATTTTTGCATGTTGGTCTCAATTACACACTTGCAACCATGTCTTGGTCATGCACAAGGTCCACACTTCATGTTTACATGTTTATTCGCTATGTGAATATTCATCACACTCACACATGAATTTTCATGCACTGTCATGCAAGCGTCGTCATGGTCATTGGACGATCTATCACAAGCATCGCGCTTGTCACTCGCACCGTCGGTGAGTCATGTTGAGCATCTATTGTCTTGATGGTTTGAGGCGTATTGTCGTCAAGTCATGTCCAATGTGTGTTTGAAAGGTCACATATGCACAAATTCACTCACCCACACACTTAGTCATTTTGTTGAAGTTCTGATGACTGACTCACCCTCTAACAGCTAGACCTCCACCCTGCAATTGACTCAACTAACTGTCACCTAGAAGAACGTAGAAGTGTCCAACAAGCCATTTCAATCTACGCTGCCTACAAGATGATCAACTAACCCTCCTACTTTTCAACCAGAGAGTTTGACTGGGAAGTGACCCTGAGACACACTCCCCTCAAAAATTGCACAGAAGATGCAAACCTTTCCCACTCCGCTAACTAAGGAAACTGTTGTAGACAGGTTAGATAAAAACCAAGTTCCTGTCCTTATCTCCCTCAAAAAATTGCACAGTATTTCCAACCAACCACCCTGTCAGTCGATAGACTGCTCACCTAAAAAACTACGCAAATTTCATGAGCAAGCCCCTAAACTACCTAGTATCCCACTCAACTCAGAAAATGGGCAGATGTGTTCAGGAGGACATCCTTGTAGAAATAGTGTATTTTTGTCTCCATAAACCCTGCAGCCCGCTCCCATCTCCCTCCATGAATTGCTTAGTTTTTGCTGCCAAGCCTCCTGCAACCTACGGCCAGATCCCTCCAGGAATTTTGTAGTTTTTTCCACTAAGCCTCTTACAGCCTGCATCTAGCTCCCTCTAGGAATTGCGTGGTTTTTACTGCCAAGTCCCTCAGCTGCCCACACTGTTTCTCTCTAAAAATTGCGCATATCTGCCTTGTAGCCGAGCCAGATCCCATAGACAGTCACTATTGATCCAAATTGTCCATGTCATTCTCCTAGTGACCTTTGCTCAATTTTCACCAGTAGTTCCCAGAGCCCGCACCCCAGCTTGAAACTTGCCTTGCGCAGTTTCATAGAATTTTCCTCTCTCCCAGTCACCTACATTCGAAAACAAATGACCATGCATCATGGTAGACTAGGAGGTTTATGGATTTGATGTCATCTCATCATGAGTGACTAAAGATATAGTTACATGAATAAGACATGATGTGACAATGGATTGGATGAACAAGGAGGATACATGCAAGGAAAAATGTTCGTGAACAGACAAATAAATGATGCATGCGAGGATAATACTTCACGAACAGAAGAACATGTGAAGCATGCCAAAGTATACGGAAAGGAGTGACATGCACATGCAACATGAAGTGAACACCAATGACCATCGAATACTTCACACACCTTTCCATGCGGAGGTGAAGATTTGATACACCAAGAGGACATCCATCACTCACCAGCACTGCAACTCGACATGCACACCAGCAGCAGCATGAAGATACCAGCACTATCGTGTCGATTCATGTCATGAGTCATGTCAGCCACATCAATACTATGGGCCATACTATTGTAAATCAATGTAATGTAATGTGGAAGTATAAGAGACACACTTGTAATCTAAAGAGTCACCTAAAGCTGATAAGTCATGAAAGTCAAACATTGATGAGGGAAGTTGAAGAGTCACAAGGGCTAGTCTTACCCTTGGCTATAAATAACCCTCATTTGTACATGCAAAGGACTTTTTCACCTTGGCTCCTCCCACATAGCCTTGAAAGTATATAGTATTTTATTTTAGGAGCAGATAGTGGCTCCAATGCCCCTTTCATGGGGTTAGTGATGTATGGTGTATTGATGTGTCTTCGAACTTTCACTTAATTTAGAAGTGTGATAATAGGCAAGCACATTTTCACACATGTATTGTAATTGTTTTAAGAACTAACCTTGAACACTTGTAATGCATGTTGCTTTAACTTGTGTTAAAACAATTGAACTCTTTTTGTTGCTCTAATGCATATATTGATGAAAATGTGTTTCATAAGTTGTTAACGGTGTCGTATCTACGTGGGTTGCATCACCGGACATCAGACAGAAGCTTTCACATCAACTTGTTATAATGACTTCCGCACTCGTGCGGGCTGCTCCTATGTGCTATCTTCCCATTGTGTTGTGATTGCCGCATCTGTGTGGACTCCTCCTCTAGAAGTTGTGCATGTCTTTTTGTGTTGTGTGTCTCTAACAAAGTTAGGAATTTTTCCCAATCGACGAGAGACTCACTTCCATCATCTCTCTCTATTGTGAAATAACCTTGAAACAAGCAACACTATCATTCACCAGGCATGCAAACCTCAAAGACAACGCAGACCACTCTCTCGTGCTGACAAGCAAGAGCTAAGGAAAACATTTAAGATAATGGTAACTGGGCCATCCTACTGAATGGGACTCCCACACCAAACAGTGTGAGGTATAGTTGGGACTTCATACTGGGGAGATCCCCTAAATGCTGGCGGGTCTAGCACCGTCAATAGTATGCATTACCTCCAGTATCATATTTGAATATGACTAAGTGATTGGAACAAAAAAAAAGAGGGATAAGAAATAGTTCCTGAAAATAACAAGTAAGAAACACATCCAAAACAATTCCATCAACAAACATTACTGTTGCACATTGGTGTTTTGACCTCTGCTCATTTGGTTACAGGCCTGTTGATTTGTAGGTTCTCTGAAATTTGACTCTAGTGAACGTGTTCGGTTGTCGAGAAGGTTAAATTATGAAATAAGGGATGAGAAATGAAAGATGGATCCAAACGTGGGAAGACACAACTGCAAGTTTTAATTTTGGTGGTATGTGGTAGGAAAATGTCGTCTCGTACTTGACGTGAGACAATCATAGCCTTCGAAAAAGATGAAGATTTTTTTAGAGACAAAGAAAATTTCAAATATGGAGAGAGAGACAAAGAATGTTGTGGAGATATATATGAATCTATATGGGGCCCATAGCGAGATGACGGAGGGAAATTCGAGGATGGTTGTCGAGGAGGGGATGGCACAAAAAATGAAGTGAAAACCATTGAATCGTTACACTACATAATAAAACCCAAATAGTTCTCCCAAACAACCATGTGGACTTCAAAAAAACCCAAAAATTACAGATTCAACTTCATAATTCATTTATCCTCTCTTATATAAGGTCACATTAACTATTACTATTCATTAATGAAAATCATGCCATTCAAGGGAAGAGAAGTCATTATAATAGAAAATCCAGTGGATTGCTTTAGTTTCGGGGGCCTAACGTTAGGGGATTTTTGAGGTCTAAAATAGACCTCCTAAGGAAATTATAAAATAATAGTGGAAATAATAAAATAAGATTAGATTACATCATCAAATTCTAGAGGGAAGAAAGACAATTATTTTTTCAACTCGTATTTTCAGCTTGTCTCTGTATAGGTTTACTCAAATTTCAAGCGAAAACACTTGTTGGATGAAAAAATTGATTCCTCGTCCAAGGAGTACCCATTTCACATACTTTCAATGGACCCTACTACGCGAAAAATAGGAAATACATGCAAAATGTTATTGCAATCACATTTTTTCATGTATTTCTCATTTTTCATGTATTAGGATCTGTTAAAAGTATGAAACATGGGTACTCCTTGAATGAGGAATTAAATTTTGCATCCAAAGAGTATTGTCGCTTGAAATTTGTGTAAAAACTTAGGGAGATAAGTTGAAAATACGAGTTAAAAAAGTAGTTTTATTATTTTATTATTTTTTAATCTTTGCACTGTTTTACTCCAAAAATGGTGAATCATCCCCCATGGTTGACATGATCATTTTGAATCCTGTCGTTTCTCATAAAGTTTATTTTGGTTGTACAATTTTCTTAGGAGGCCCATTTCAGACATCAAAAATCCCCTAATGTAGGTGTAATAGGTGAATCGAGCAATTTTGTAAGTTGGGTTTTAGTAGATCTTGGTTCTAGGATAAATTGATTCTCGATGTCTCTTTTGGGGAATAAATTAATGGGTTTCAGAGTGATGATAGCATAGTGTGAAGTAAAAAATGGTGTTGTCTCACATAGGCCCAAATCTTAACAGAAACATGATAATGAGACGAATCCCTATTCCACAGGGCTCAACAAGTTCAAGAAAGACTATTCTGAACTCTCTAGCAAACTAGAATATATGTCCAAGAAAACTAGTTTGTCATAGTCCCTAGTAATGCTCATGGACATGAAGAAAAAAAGGACTCATGTTGTATCATGGATACAAGAAAAATTAGAATGAAAAATAATAGTGAGGGTGATGTTTTGGTTTTGATCATGGGACATGTGGAGAAAATTAAGGATGTTAATCATGACGATGAGAATCATCATAACTATAAAGATAAAATATTTAGAAGGTTTGTGGACTCTATGGATAATGGCCATAATATGAATATTGTGAGACATGTATAGGTATTTCATAGCTTCTACAAGGGTACTAGTCCAAACATGGGGTAAGATGTAGGTGTGGTGCAACACTTAAGATCATCATGTTGTTTTGTTTTCACTTCTATAGTCTAGTTTATGTGGTCCTGATATGGTTGTATATACTCCCCATGTTCAAAAATGTTTAGAATGAATGGGAGGAACATTAGTTAAATGGTTTTATTCACCTAGCATGACATGGGGTGCTATTAATTTTTTTTTACCTTATATTGACTTGGAGTATGAAAACTATATGTCATTGAGGATACGAAAAGGGTAGTAGGCATGAATGGAAATAGAGCAATCAATAACAAAAAGTAGTGTGGATGTAATTTTTGGCTGAAAACAAGGGATGTACCTCAATGAATTTTATAACGTACACTTTTTAAATATTTAAAGGTAGTAGAACTCAAATAAGAATAAAATAAAAATAATAAATGAAGCAGACTCGATATTCATGTTACTTAGTGGCTGCTAAAATAAGATTACATAGGAGACAAGTAATAAATGATTGGAGTGAAACTCAACTAAACTGAACTGAAATCAAATTTACTATGTCACCCTCATGAACATTTAAGACAGTTAGCATATATGAACTAGTGGTTGGAATTTTTTTTCCAACACTCCCCCTTAATTACAACAACAAAAACATAAACTAAGATGTTGGTTAGTCTAAGTCTTAGCTACGCTTATGTTGTAGTGGCTACAACCACCCTACAAAATTTTGCCTATGCTTTGTTTTGCAGCCTCCCCCCAAAATCACAACAACTCATCTTGTACTAACCTAGGTACATGTGGTTTGATTGAGCTTCATCTTCTTCATTTTGGCTTTTATTTTCTTACTTACTTTACTGTCTAACCCCCAAGCTAATCTCTTGACTTGGATTCAACCCGATTCTAGGCTTGCCTTAGTGAACTGCGCAATCCTTGCAGGAAAGTAACCTCGCTCTCAAGAATTACATAGTCCAAGTTGAGAGTGAGCCTTCAGCTCCAAAATTGCATAGAGCCATCTGGCAGCCAACCTATAGCTGGGAAATTGTGCAGAGCCTGAGAGGCATTCTCGAGGCACTCAACCCATAAATTGCACAGAAGCTTCTTACTCAGACACTGCTCAGTGCATGACCCAGTGAGTTGCCCAGTCCTTCCCAGAACTATGCAATATCTTCAGGCCATGCATGGAATATTTTCCCATAAAATAAAAAATTAAAAAGAGAAAAAGCATCCCTAGAAAATAAGGATCTATTTTTAGCGGATGAGAGGAAACACTTGAGTTATTTTGGAAACTATTTCCAAGTGTCACTTCTTCCTTGATTTTTGGCCTTTGTGCCATGAACCCTAAATTGACCAGATCTAGTTAATCGATGTACCTAGAGATCATTTTAACATTTGGTCTTGACGCTTTGGAATTCTTGAGGAGATCAAGGAACCTCAAGTGCGATCAATGTCGATTTTCCATGTAAGTCTTGCTTTTCTAGTCTTTTGCTACTTTCTTGGTCATTTTGGTTTGTTTAGCCTATGAGAGTGTTGTTTCACTCATTTTTTTGAATGATTTTTGGTGTTTTAACTTTTTCTAGTTTGTAGAAATTTTGTTTTAAGCTTTGCATTTCCTTTCTCGAGTGTTGCATGCATTGCCCAGTTTTTGCACTAACAGTCATCGTTGCCGCGACTCTCTCCACATGCTTTGTTTTCCGTTAGTTTGATTGATTCCTGCACTTGTTTCACTTGCATGCATCATGATTCACTTAGATCTGCACACAACATCACACTACCATTAAAATTTATTCAATTTCTCACTCCCGTTGGGCACATATGGGCTTCCTTGGCCCAGATCTCATTTTCCAAAGCATGCATTGCGCATTTCTGGAGCTCAATGACCTGGCCTTGGCTTCTTGAATTGCACAGAGGTTTTGTAGGGCTGGATTGAACTACACATTCTACAATTCTAGTTAGTAAGACCTCCCCACTAATTTTTGGGACTACGTAATACGCAGTTCCAGATGGAAGCCAATCACCTATGTGAACTAAGATTATGCAAACCCTCCCTGAATTTTCACAGTTTGTTTCTTGGTTTGTTCCTAAAGTGATTTTGGTTTCTAGCTAACATTTGCATGCCATGAGTGTCCTCTATGTCTCTAGGTACAACAGTTGTTGAGAAAATCTCTATTTATGGGTGGCATGGCCTCCAAGAGAGCTGCATCAAAGGATACTATCGAGAGTAGAACTAGGGAAGAGGTTGAGCATGTGTAAGTGAATTTTCTAGTCTATGCAGACAATAATTTTCTCATTGAGAAGGTCTTGAAGTTAACATATCAAGAATTCAATTAAACCCTTGCAGAGGACTTCAAGGAAGACTTAGAGGATCAACACGTTTAAATCAGCATCCACCAGTTAGGCTTACACAAAGTTGCACGCAGGCACCCAGACTTCCCGGTCAATCATCCCGACAGTCGACCGACTGCTCATCCAAGGAATTGTGTATTTTTCATGAGCAGACCTTATGCTACCTAGTAGCCCACTTAGCTCAAAAATTGCATAGAGATGATCAAAAGGCCACCATCTCAGCCTTATTGTACTTCCTCTCACCAGTAGCTCTTAGCAGCAAACTACCAGTTCCTCCCAGGAATTTCATAGTTTCTACTTCTAGTGACCAAGCAGCCGACTGCCAATTCCCTCTAGGAATTGCGTACTTTTGGCTACCATTGAGCCAGGTGGCTCGAGACACATGTAGAAGTCTCAGAGGACTCAAAAGGGGTAAAAATTCAAATTGGTCATATTGCTCTCAAACTAGCACCAGATTGAAGTGCTCGTCACCCTAATTCTAACAGTGCAAATGACACTCAAATCCGATCTCGTATGAGGGAGAAAAAGCCAGTTAAAGTTTTGGTTAAAATTGGGCAATGGGCTAGGTTTAAGTTTCCTACAAATTCACCATCAACCCGCATGGAAACCTAGCTCCCGAAAGTTGGTGAATTTGTTGGATACTTAATTTTTCTAATATCCCTTATATTAGATAAAATAAAAAATGACTTCTATTAATAAAAAAAATTAAAAAAATATATGTTGAGGTGGCGAGCCATGATCCCCACCACCCCTCCCCCCAAAAACCATAACAATCAAACCAAAATTTTAAATATGCACCGACGGACCATGACCCCCACCAGCCCCCCAACAACCACATATATTAAGCTTTGAATGGGGTGCGGCCACCCCCGACGGACCCGCCGCCCACGATGGAACCACCACCTATATAACAACAAACTTTAATGTTGGTTACAACCCAAAAACCACCACACAAAAAAAACAATGTCATTTACAAACCTTTAATTGTGCATCATTTTTGGAAGGGGCGGGATTTGGTCCCCTGACCCCTTGATAACAAACCGCCATTATTAGCCACTGCGCCAATGGCCATGTGCCTTGGCAACTCCACCAAATTTTTTTTACTTAAACCATTGTTCAGCGAGGCAAGAGGCCAATGGATCCTTGACAACGAAACAGAGAGCGGCAAACAACAGATGGATAGAGGTGTGGCAACGTAGAAGGGTCCCCCTAGGCATGGAAATCGAGGAAAATCTTGGATTTAACCAATATATTTTTCTTTCGTGATGTGATTAAAATTGCTTCTAAAAGAGCATAAAGGAACATATATGCATGATGTAAAGAGGAAGGAACATGACAAGAATCAACAACATAAAACATAAGATGTTGATAATGGAATTCATCTAGGAGGGACTACGTCTCTGGGTGCTATTATTAAGTTGGTGTAGGCCACTGCATTAAGTGCTAGAAAGAGTGATGATGTACATGCATTTGTTTTCTCTATCATACATGGAATATGCCTTCACGCATGAGTGGCTCAGAGAGATGTTCCATTGCAGGAACTCTCATTCAAAAAGGACTCCTATCAGCATGACATAATTTCATGTATGTTAATAAAAAGCATCGCGGCAACATGGCATAAAAGGGATCTCAATTCAAGCATACATGGCAACACATGAGTATCCCATCAACATGGCGACAAAGGGATCTCAATCGAAACATGACAATAAGTACCTCTAAAATCAAGAACAAAATAAGATCCCACATCAAAAATCAAACAGGGATCTATACAGCACAATGCATCTCAAGGAAAGAGACAAATAAGTAGATGATCACACTGCATATACCTCACATCAAGGAGTTATCTAAAGAAGAGGATGATAAATTACTGGATCTGGTTGTACCATCAATCTCCTGGGATCGATGATCTAGGGATCTTTTGCTTATAGATGCACTAAAAGAATCACATGTAGAAATTGCAGCTTAACATAGAAATTTAAAGTGCACATGAGAGAAGAAGAAGAAATACATAAGGCATGAAAGAAGACAAAAATACTTGATAACGGAGTTCATCCAACTTGGACTATGTCTTCGAGGCCTGCTCGAACAATGGGGAGGCCTTCATTCATTATATGACATGAAAAGGAAGAGAATACAATCATTAGTTACATGAAAGGAGTCTTATACCTCCATTCTGGAAAATGGTTAAGAAATGGAGAACTCAGATGGAGAAATGGATAGCACCACTGCGTCCATGGCATCGAGATGGGCTAAAAGCATATGAGATTTGTCCCATTCAGACAAAATGCACTTTCGCCCCTCCTGCACTGCTTCTGACTCGAACTACGTGCCAAAAAGCCTCTTCCCCCCTGCACTTTCTACTTGCATTGGGCTTTTATCATTGCTTTTGGTTACAGGTGCGCTTAAATCAGAGGTCGGATTGATTATAATAGAAGCCATTGAATGGAAGGATCGACGAGTGTAACAAAACCTTTAAAATAGCTCTTTTTCGTTTAGAGTGATAATACATAGAAACATAAGAAAATCCGACCAAAATCCTTTTAACTGGACTTCAAATATATGAAATCAAGCTTATAAACCCATTGGGTCCAGCCCTTTATCGTAAATTTCTATCGCATTGTCCAATGGCCCTGTCGCAAGGATCACCGGTCGCCAATATCGCTGATATCGACGTATCACTATTGGCCTTGCCGACATATCGCAATCGCTATGGCCCGAGGTTCTTTACTGATCGCTGATGCCGATCTGCTGATCCGATCGCTCCTTCAATCACTGATCACAATCACTAATCGCATGTCTTAAGTCCCAATATTGGCCATCGCTTACCCCCGATTTCAATTAGTCAGAGATCACTAATCATCGGTTCCACTGCCCTTTCCTTAAACTTGCCTTTTCACTTCTCCGATTGTGATTTGCCTTTTAAAGGCTTTAAGTCCATTTTTTAGAGAAAATGCCTCATTTTCCAAAGGAACAAAGCCAAAGTATTTTGTTGATAACTTCATCATCCGGACTCAGATTGGAGTGTTGTTCACACCATTGGAATCAAGGCGACGAGAAGTTCGATCTGATGTCAAGATACTTGCTTTTCTGCCACTTTGAATTTTGAGCTTTTCCATGCCATTGTGTCTGAAGATCCACCTGGATAAACCTCCCCATTAAGGAGCTTTTGGACCGCCAAAAGCTTTTACACTTAGCACATTGTCTCAATCCACACTTTCAATCTCTTACACGTGAAACTAGTACATCTTTTGCACTCATGCACACCACACACGACTCAACAACCCCTCTTTTCCATGATTTCATAGCACACACTCATTGGCCAAGGATTACATAAAAAGTAATTAATGCCTCAAATACTAATAAGGAAAGGCCAAAATATCATCGCTGCATCTATGAAGTGATGAGACACGCACCATCATTTTTACATTTACTTGCAATGTATGATTTATGATGGTGGCCATAACAAGCTACTACCCTTAAAAAAGCCAACTTAATAAAGCAGATCACCGTGAATGGGGTGGATTTATCTGTTGAACATGTTCACCTTTTGGCTCCTCTAGCAATGTTTCCAGAGCATGATGTATCGGACACAAGGTTTTTTGGTGCCCCTCTTGGTTACAATGACTACAATGATTCTTTCTCCTCCAGACTTTCGGGGCTACCTTGGGGCGCTTTCCCCTAGTGTCCCTTCGATAAGTTTTCAATGGATCCTTCACTATCGCTAGACTATGAGGAAGGAATTTCATTGTTTGTCGCTGGTTGGTTATTGGATATATTGGAGCATTCCCCCAGCTCCTTTCTGGTGTATCCGAGTCCTACATGGCACGACAATTCCTTGACTTTGATGGGGTTTATAATGCCTTGGCCTTTGATGCTGAGGCCCTTTCCTTGATATCCCATTTCCTTCATTAGTTTGGATCCAATCCCTGTAGTATGTTTTTCAAAGGCAACAAACTCATCATCATAAAATCATATGAAATCGGAGAATCACTTTTTACCTCCAGATGGCTATGTTGCAGCTTTCCTAAGGCCGCATCCTTGGCTTGCAACTGGCGTAATAATCTTTAGTTTTCTTGCCTTGCCTCCTGTAGAAGTCTCCTTAGCTCCGCATTCTCTACTTGGGTGTGGTGGTTGATCTCCTCAAGTTCTTGGCGTCCTGTTGTGGGGAGTGTTATGTCAGTGGAAATCCTTGATTCATTGCCAGAATCAAACCCCGACTTCTATGTATTATCGCTTGGAATGAAAAAGAGCTATTTTAAAGGTTTTGTTGCGCCCGACGATCCTTTGTAGGTTTTAACCCCGTACAGAAATTACCTGCATACGAATTCTAAATCACAAGAAAATAAAAAATGCGAGAGCATAACCCATAAAACACATATACACAGAGATTTCCCACTGGATCTCAAAACCGAGACTACCAGCTTGATTTTTCATTATATTCCTTTCAATGTTACAATACATATTTATACATGCCGAAGCATCCAATACCATGGACCGAAAACCATCACATCCAAAACTATGGACCGAAAAACCATAGGTAGTTTCGCCCAACCTAATATAGGGTCCAAAAAAAATTTTTTCG